>LPNX010638794.1:5036-15320 GCA_001517045.1 Pseudotsuga menziesii
GTAATTTTAGTAGTCAACAACCAATCCATCAGTCCTTAACATTGAAGATGACAATCCCAAGACCTTGTTAAATATACTAGGGATTCCAATGATTCATGAGTTAAAAAATACTCTGAATGATAGAAAATAACAATAAGCACCAATAGGGTCAGATCTAGATACATGGGTGATGTTGATGGCACCACTTCAGGAGGATAGGCTACTGAGTAGACAATGCATATGGTAGGAAGTAGTGGTGGAAGAGACCCTCCATAGTCTTCCGATCTTCCAACAACCCATGAGACAAAATAGTCAAGCACCCATCTTGTGGTCCTCATGGAGAAAGGGAGTGGGACAAGGTTCTAGAACTCATTCCAATCACTTCCTCTCCCTCTTCCTCCCCATTGGATAGTTTATCCATCATGGAACAATTGCAACAACTTGGATAGGATCCAAAACATTGTTGTGTGATGTTTCAGATATACTAGGAACAAACAAACATTGTCTCATTTTTTATAGATGAAATCCAACATCATGTTCTACTATGCCACCACGCAACTAAGCCACATATAGAGGTAAATGTATATCACTAGAGGGTAGTCAGTAAATTGGATGCCTATGACTGGTGTTGCATCCTCATCCACAGAGTTACAAGGAAGCTCCACTCCCCAACTACTTTAGANATATAGAGTTAAATGTATATCACTAGAGGGTAGTCAGTAAATTGGATGCCTATGACTGGTGTTGCATCCTCATCCACAGAGTTACAAGGAAGCTCCACTCCCCAACTACTTTAGATGATGCATGCGTCTAATATGGAAGAAAAGAAAAGAATAGGCAAGGTGGAATAGGAACAAGAAGCTACACAAATGACATATCAATAGATGGAGGTGCAACTTCTGGAGCATCAGCCATACTAGGAGGCAGAGCATATGGTGACTATGATCTCTTAGAATCTTACCAATATCTGTCCTGAAGTTTAGCACCAAGTTCCTAATATCCCTAAAGAAATATGATGCACTAATCCACATGAAGGTGTTGAGTTTCTGTACTCATCATGGAAGAACTTTTAGGCTCAAGTCAACACTCTACAATAGGAGCTAGCCAATGTTCAAGGTAAATGAATGAAGCAATAGCAAGTGATCATGGATCGACTCCCTTCTTTGGTGACTGAAAGGAACACCACTCAAACTTTCCTTCATGAGGTTACATAATAGAGTAAGACCATATTTCCCACATTACAGGATTGGATAGGTCTACTAGAACAACGATAGATGATTGTGGACAAGTTGTGGGAGAGAATTAAACATATGAATTATGAGGCTTAAGACATGCCCAACCACTTAGGGAAACAACAAAAGTATGAGGAAGCTCATGTTGTAGATGACCAATTAGATGTGCTTCATGAAGCCATTGTTGCTACTAAGAAAATCATTCATGAATTTAGGCTAGTAACCTAATTGACATACATGAAACTGCAACAGTTGGAGTCATTTTATAACTCTGAGTGGCGGGATTTAGAAAAATGATACAATGAAAACTTTTGTGCGGTTTAGAAACCAAGATATATAACTTCGTTAAAGTGAGTCCATCATCAGGGTGATCTCAGTTCAAATATTGTGATGAAAATGACTAGGGTATCGATGTATATATAAATATTAAAAGGTAGATAAATATAAAAGAAGAGTGAGGTCAACTCACTATTGATTTTTCTTTCCCCAAATTGGAATTAAATTGTAGGATCTTGCATTTGAGCCAGTTTATGATAGTCCTCCATGTGTTACTCATATTCAAAACATCGTATATTTTTAGTGTATTGAATTGTTTTTTTCAATCTCAAGAGCTTCTCTCATTTCTCTCTTAATGTGGTTTTCTTATCTGGATATTAACTTAGCATTATCTATAAAAATTTGATGAGTGGCATGTCATGGCAGAACACTCTCACAACACTACTCATCACATTTGAATGGAGAAGGCAAAGTGAATAGTCATAGAAGGGCACTAGATTAAGAGAAACATGCGAGAAGCTATGGATATTGGAAAAAAGAAAAAATACACTAAATAGAGACAATGGTTTGAAATTGAGTAACACATGGAGACCTGTATTAAATTGACTCAAATCCCAAGATCCTACAATTTAATTCCTATCTGGGGTAGAAAATTCAATAGTGAGCCAACCTCACTCTTCTTTTATATTTTGTTCCTTTTAATATTTATATATATTCATGTTCCCCTAGTCATCCTCATCCCAATATTTATACTAAGATCACCTTGATGATGGACTCTAACGAAGTCTGAAACACTGGTTTCTAAATTCTACAGAAATTTTCCTTTTGTTACTATTCATTCCCTTATGAGCATGGACTCTTTGAATTTTGAGGTCTTAAAAAAACAACAGTCTTCATTGCTGAACAGTGAGCAAGCGTAGTCATTCATAGCTGGTGCAACTATTTTGTTGGGAATAGAAGGCACATGCAGACCATTTTTGTAGAATTTTAGGGTAAATCCCTCTCAATTGTCCCAAAGTTGGCCCTTTTGTTTGAAGGAATAGTAGAGCAAAAGGGTTGACTTGAGGGTGAGTCAATGATTGTGGTTAGGGTTGGTCCCTTCGTATTTGAAGACCTGGTTATAGAAGACGGAAAAACATCCAACACATAAGGAATTGTGCAAAGGGACATGGCACAATATAAGATGGGAATTAAATGTGCCCAATGAAATAAGTTGAGTTGTTTTTTTGATGCGGTCAAAACTAACCACTGTAAGTGTATAAAACACCATAAAGAGCTAGGTAATGGGGTTAGAAAGAGAGAGAGAGAAAAAAAAAAGAGTAGAGAGAGATAATGTACTAGGTGGGGTATAGGAGTAGGAAGTCATGTTTTGGGACATATTAATCCTCCAATATTGAAATGTTTGATAAGTTATTTCTAAGGAACAAATGATAATAAATTATGATTGCTAGTGACCCCTTATAATTTTTGTTGTGATGTCTGATGCATGTCTCTTATATTTGGTTTGTACATGCTTGTGCATGTTTGGTATATGATATTATCTAGGTTTTCCTTTATGTTGTGCAACATAATAGAAGGTTAATATGAGTTATGTGACTACTTCCTTATCTATTCACTACTAGTTCCCTCACCTTACACTTGTCTCAACTTCAATTTGGGTGAGACTTTCTTCTCCTTTGGGAAGAATAAAAATGCCAATGCGTTTAGAGTACAACATGATTTTGTTAGCTTCCCATGAGGCGTAGAATAGATGGTGAATGGGTATACTGTTAAGGCATTCCTTATATAAGGTCACTGGTTTGAAACTCCATGGGTACTAACTTACCAAAAAAAACATGATTTTATTAGCCCTTGCGCAAGACTCTAGTCTTTAAAATCTTGCATCAACATGGGCCTCATACACCAATTCAATGTTTGGCTTTGTTGTTGTTGTTATTTAGCCCTATAAAATTATAAAGCAAACCTCCCTCCTCCATATAGTTTTAGAAAATAAAAATAAAAAATACTTCCATTATATAAACATGGTAGTGATGATGTGGTTGTTTGGTTACGATTTGGTAGGTGACGGTTGATCCACATGTTCATAAAAGTTAGGTCAAAGTTAAAAAAAAAAAATTTTAGTAGCTTAAAGGTTTCTATAAGTAAAAAAAAATTGTTGTTAAATATAAAAGTTAAATAAACTTTTAAACACTACATCAAAAGTTTTTATTATACACTATATTTTTTTCAACCTAAATCAAACCCTCGATCTAACATTTAAAAAAAAACCTTGATTTCCACCCTCTTTTGTTAAAAATCCATTATATAAACCATGAAAACCTCATAAACTTTATGGACTTCTTACTTTCCACCCAAAAATCCATTAGATAAATTCAAGAAAACCTTATACACTTTATGAACTTCTTATATATAGAGAGTTAAAATACAATTTGAATTATAATTTCTTATAAGAGTATTCCTCTCTTATGGCATCTTTAAAACTATTGAATCAAATAACCTACATTATTATTACATATTTACAAACAACAATGTGTAGAGATATTTATCTACCGATACAAATTGTAACATTGAGTTGTCCTCTCTAACATCAAATGAACTTACTAAGTATCATTCCGAGGACTTATGATCCTCTAATGACAAATTTAAATGCATTAAGCAATGAGATTAGGTGAGATTATGGATCTCGATAGCCAATTGCAACCTCTATAAGCCATAGTTTTTTTTGTTTTTTAAACTATAGTTATTCTTCCCTGTTGAGGTTTAGATGCCATTTTAGGAGGGGGTGGCCATATTTCTTCTTATAGCATCCTACGACATTTGTGTCAAAATGGCTAGTGTCTAGGACTCGCCATAATTGTTCGTGGAACGTTGATTTTCCTCGGAGTTTGGGAAACAAATCATATTTCATCAAAATTTGACGAACAATACTCTACATACAACAGAGCTTTTAAGAGAGTGAAGACCCTCGTGCATGTAGAATATCTAGAAGTTGTCGGCGTCATGGTGTATGCTGCCCTCCATGTTGTTAGAATTTTATCATTCAAGCTAGCATTATCTTAGGATCTTTAACAGAGAGAATAACATGCACAGGAATAAACAAAAGAGACAAGAGACACAAAGAATTTTCCTTGGGGAAACCATAAAGGAGAAAACCCCACAACTTCCTCAGAGATAGAATGACCACCAATGGTAACAGTAAAACCCGAAAATAGAAAAGATGATCTCCACAACTTGTTCTATCTGTCACTTGAGAGAACTTCTCCTCTCTCTCTCATGCGCCCCAATGAGTGAGTGAGTGTGTGATAAATAGAGAGGCTCACTCTCTATTTATATTCTTTTGTTCACTTGAAGCCCACTCCAACATGTCGTCCTCACTTAACAATTACTTACTAGAGTCGACATCTCTAGGAGTGTCTAATAACCCTAGTGATCCACAACTTGTGGGGACTTTGCCTCCTCCAACCAACAAGGAGGGTTATCTTTAACACAATGGTGGGGATTGTTGCCCCGACTTACAATGACTCACCTAGGGTCGACTTCTCTAGGATAGTATAATAACCCTAGGGCCCCACAACTGCGTGGACTTTAACCCTTGACAAATAGGAGGGTTACCCACAATGACTTGACATGACTTGTTCACATTATAGAAACTCCTGATCGGAACATCGGGGCATGACATGACTCAATTACATTACAAACACATTCCAGAATAAACATCGGGGTATAATACATAAGATATACAAGTGAATACATTCCAAAGTTACAATTACATCAACACTCCCTCTTAACTAGGAAGGTATTCTCTCAACACAATTTATCAGCACAATTCTTCTTCTTTGTATCATCTAGATCATCATCGAGTTCTCGTCATCTTCAAGTCATCTTCATCTTCAGGTCATCTTCATCTTCAAGCCATCTTCATTTGGATCTGGATCATCACTCGATCTGGATCATCATCACTCGATCTAGATCATCACTGTTGGATCATCATCAAGTCTGGATCATCACTTGATCTAGATCGTCACTGCTGGATCATCATCAAGTCTAGATCATCACTTGATCTTGGATCATCACTACTGGATCATCATCAAGTCTGGATCATCACTTGATCTGGATCGTCACTGCTGGATCATCACTTGATCTGGATCGTCACTGCTGGATCATCACTTGATCTGGATCGTCACTGCTGGATCATCATCAAGTCTGGATCATCACTTGATCTGGATCGTCACTATTGGATCATCATCAAGTCTAGATCATCACTTGATCTTGGATCGTCATCAAAGCTGGATCATCACTGAATCATCATCATCATTACTGCTTCTACTATCTCAATCAAATGGTGCTATCTCTTCATTATTCTCATCACAGGAAGTTCTACAGAGCCAACCCTTTTTCATGCTAGTTGTAGGCCTACCCTTCATGTAGGTCTTCATCAGCGCTTATATATGACCCTATTTCAGAATGGCCCACCTAGCTCTTACATCTGACCTCATCTTGTCAGAAAGGCACTCCTATCACTCACATCTGACCTCATCTTGTCAGAAAGGCCCAGCACTCACATCTGACCATGTGTAAACACATCGCGCCAGAATGGCTCAGCACTTATATCTGACCATGTGTGAACACACCGCATCGGAAAGGCTTAGCACTTACATCTGACCATGTTCGAAAACACCGCATCGGAAGGGCTCAGCACTTACATTTGACCATGTTTGAAAACACCGCATCGAAAGGGCTCTGCACTTACATTCGACCATGTTCGAAAACACCACATCTAAAGGGCTCTCAGTACCATACTGAGGATTCTTGGTAATTGACCAGGTACCTCCATTCTCCTAGAGAATGGCATCAGCCCTTATATCTGATCAAGTGGGAACACCTATCTCAATCAAATCAGAATGGCCATGCGCTCACATCTGATCATGTAAGACTACATCCTACAGTCATATCAGAACGACCCTCAGTCCCAGACTGAGTATTCGTGGTAACTAACTAGGTGCCTCCATTCTCCCAGAGAATGGCAACTCAGCACCAAGCTGAGTATTCGTGGTAACTAACCAGGTGCCTCCATTCCAAGAATGGCATTCAACACTTATATCTGATCATGTAGGAACCGATCCTACAGTCACATCAGAATGGCTCAGCACTCACATCTGACATGGAAGGAACCAAATCTTCTCACCATGACAAAATGGCTCAGCCCTTACATCTGACCATGGAAGGAACCTAATCCTCTCACCATGTTAGAATGACTCTAGGTCTCATCACTTCCCTTTGGAGGGAACCTCGATCTGTAGAACACCAAGCTTCTCCCTAAAGTACTCAAACTTCACTCTGGCCAATGGCTTTGTCAACACATCAGCGATCTGTTCTTCCATTGCAACATACTGGAGCTTCACTGCTCCTCTCTGCACCATATCCCTGATATAGTGATATTTGATATCATACTAAAGTAGCACCTCGAAGTGCTCTTCCTATCAATGGCACTTCCTACCCAATATGAATCCACATAACCCTCGAGGGTCAACATTCAATGTGGTAGGTTAATTTGATGTGCAATTCTCTTTGGCGCGCCATACTCTCTAGCCAGTTTGGAGAACAATGTAGAGGAATACGATAGTATGGTGTATGAAGAGTTGCTGCCAAAGAATACATCGTATACGCATATGGATGGAGGTGCATGGAGCATGGAAGGAAACATACACCATGGCACCAACGACTTCCTGATATTCTACATGCACGAGGGTCTGCACCCTCTTAAAGGCTCTGCTGCATGTAGAGTATTGTTTTCCTATGAAGAGTTGCTGTTGAAGAATACACTATATACGTGTATGGATGGAGGTGCATGGAGCATGGAAGGAAACATACACCATGGCGCTGATGGCTTCTAGATATTCTACATGCACAAGGGTCTGCACCTTCTTAAAGGCTTTACTGCATGTAGAGTAGTGTTCGCCTCAAAATTATAGTATAAGCATTTATTAAAGTTTGGTTAGTGATTAAGGTTTGTCTGTTTAGTTCGTAAAGGCCATTATTGTCATCTAATCCATACAAATAAATAGCATTAAAGAAAATTTACTTTCATTTGTTTTTTTAATTATTTTTATTTTAAAAGAAAAAAACTAAACTTTATGTTTTATTAATTAAATAGTTAAAGGATTACATTTTTGTTTATTTGTTGGAAATAATCGTTATTGACATTTGAGATTTTTAAGTGTCTCCTTCTAACTAAGTCACTCTTAAGGAAATTAAACCCGGGTTACTTAGTGATTAGACCCACACCTTAACCAAATAAGCTAAAAAATAACACAGCTAAATAACTTCTTATCAAAAATATTAAAACATTTAAACTCAAAAAATACTACTTTATAAAAACTATTAACAACATACTATTGAAAAACCATTCATATAAAAAGATACTCAAAATAAATATTTATAATAAACAGGAGTTATACTTTTGTAAGAAGTTTGAACTGTGTGATGGGTCCTTGTAAGAAGTTTGAATTGTGTGATGGGTCCTTGAATAAGATATTAATAACCTTTATGTGCATATAAATATAAGGTACCGTACAAATTACACTGGGACAGATTATATTAATTGTGTTATATTAATTGTCCTGCATAACACAAAGTAGTTTTTTAGTTTCTTTGTGAAAGAAAAATAAAATTTTGAATTAAAAAAAAAACATGAAGAATATTAAAAATGTTTCAAGTCTCTTTAAAAAAAAGGGTTTAACCCTTCAAAAAAACTGAATCCTGGGAAAACATGGAGAATATTAAAAATGTTTCAAATCTCATTTAAAAAAGGGCTTGACACTGAAAAGCATGCAGAATATTAAATATGTTTTAAATTTCATTTAAAAAAAACCTGAACCCTGAAAAACATGCAATTGAAAAAAACATTGTGAACCCTGGAAAAGCATGCAGAATATTAAAAATGTTTTAAATATCACAAAATACTAGTTATGGAGAGGGCTTTGAACTTTTTTTATCACAGCAGGCAGACAAATTTACAGAGCTGGACTCTGAGCGCGCAATCAGAGTGTAGATCCCGGGATACCCGGAAATTACTTGAGCGACGCCATGCGTGCGTGCTCAGATTCGAACCACCAACGAACGATAACTGCTCAATCTTCGCCGATCAGTGGATCAGGAATTTCGGAACCAGAGGAGAACATAAAATAATTGAGTTGTTTAACTAGGGGACTTTTTGCCTTTTGTTTCATGCTGCTTTTTACCAGTTTTTTTACTATGAATCTTTATGGAATTTTTAAAACTTTTTAAAAACATTGTTAGATTTTACAAAGTGTTTGAAGTTTTTTTAACCTGATTTTATTTCTTAGCTTAAAATAATCCAACAAACAACAAAAATTACAAATTTTATAAATTAAAAAATCAACCTGAAAGTCAAAAAAAAGTCCCTACACAGCTCCGAAAATAATACATGATAAGTCAATTCCTTTACCAGCTGGGCCATAGATAATCCCGACCTTCAAGTTACCAGCTGGGCCATAGATAATCCCGACCTTCAAGTTGTGTCCTACAATCCATAAGGAAGTGGAGCTTCGCCGTCCAGTATTTGGCAAACATGGCGCATGCCCAACCTCTTCTCAGGCTCTGGATCAGAACACAACAACCCCAATTTAAGCACCTTCTCCATCTCGCTCACATCATATCCACCGTCTCCCAGCTTTGGATCCGGGGCCTCCAGCAGTCTCCCTTCCGTGTACAGCTCCCACGCCCACTGCACCAATGGCATCCGCATGGAATCCTCCAACTGATCCACTGGACTCCGCCCGCAAGCCACCTCCAACAGCAGAACACCGAAGCTGAACACGTCCGAGCTCGGGGTGGCCTTCCCTGTGTGTGCGAGCTCCGGTGCTATGTACCCGACCGTTCCCACCACATGAGTCGTGTGCGGATTCTGGCTATGATCATATAGCCTAGCGAGCCCGAAGTCACCAAGCCGCCCATTGAGCTCCGAATCTAGCAGAACGTTGCTCGATTTGATGTCTCTGTGGATGATTCTCTTTTCTCCTTGTTCATGCAGATACAGCAGCCCAGCAGCTACGCCCTTCATGATCGCGTATCGCTGATGCCAAGGCAGGACTGTTGTGGGATTCCCGAAAATGAGTTTATCCAGGCTGCCGTTGGGCATGTAGTCGTAAACAATGAATAGCTGCGTATGCCTCCGGCACCACCCCCGGAGCCGAACCAGACCACGGTGCTCTAGGCGCCCCATGCTCGAGATTTCTGCGACGAACATCTTCATTCCTTCCGTGAATTCCTCCGTTATGTATTTCACTGCGACTTCTTCGCCGCTGCGGGGGAGAACGCCCTTGTAAACTATGCCGAAACCCCCTTGCCCCAAAACGTTTTCGTCCCGGAACCTGTTCGTGGCGATCCTGAGCTCCTTGTATGTGAATCTATGGGGCCAGTACTCCTTTTCCCATTCTTCGATCGTTTCCTTGTTTATCGTTCTTATGAAAAACAAGGCCGCCGCAATCGCCAGCGAGAAGAGAACCAGAGCGGCCACGGCGACGCCGGCTATGAACCCCGAGCTGAGACGTTTCGAATAGATGTTGGCCAATGAAGGGAGGCGCGATACATCGAGGGGCGGGGCCGTGCTTTCGGTGCTGAAGCTCCACGCAAGAACGTAGTGGTCTTCTATGAGGTGCCCACCGGTGGCAGCTGAAAAGCCAACGAACATGTTCTCTTGTAGAACGCTCTGCAGATCAATTTGCAGAGATATCAGCGGCCTCTGCGGTCTGGGAAAGCCGGCCACCGTAATGGT
>LPNX010638802.1:0-53332 GCA_001517045.1 Pseudotsuga menziesii
TTTGAAATGAGAACCTCAAATGAACATAGCAAAGGATTAGATCTTACCGATTTGAGGTGTCCGTCCTGGTTCTGGAGTTGGCTGATCTAAGGTTTGTCACACAAACCCTAATTTTTAAAACTTGTAATATTTCAGATCTGATTGGATATACAGATAGATCTCTTCAAATGGAGCTTTCCAATGTACTCCATTTCTGAAAACAGTGGAGGGAAGCTCCCGGAACAGGAAGCCCTAATTTTCCAATTTCTTCTGCAGAAATTCCTGTTACTGTTTCTGTGATATATCCGACATTTATGCTCCTCTATGTCTGAAATTTTGTACTGAGGTAACCTCGCATGTCCCTGATCCACCACTATAGGTTTCATCAGAATTGGTTTCACCATTTTGGATTTATGATCCTTTTCCCAAGGTGACCTGTTACAGGATTGTTCAGAACAGCGAAGTTGTACGGAATGCCACGTGTCACTGGTTCATCTTCTGAGTCTGATATTTAGACCACCAAAATTAAAGTCCGTGCCCTTTCTGGAACATCTTTAGGAATTCCATTTGGACCTCTGTATCCCAAGATATTGCAATTCTCCCCAGGTGTCCTGTTTAGGGATGAATTCTGGAAGAGGCTGGAACCCTAACTTGGAGAGAACATATCTCCTGAAATACAGTGAATATGAGGATGAATTTTGGAAACAGTGTTCATCAGGATTTTATCTTTGGCCCCTGCAATTTTCAGCTCCTGATCCTTCGCCAATCTCGGAATATAGCGAATGTTCCAAAACGTAGCATTTTTAGTATTTAGGGTTTTTCTAGCTCGGGGTCAAACTAGGGTTTGACTTTCCTGGAGATTCACCCAACCAAAAATCTTGATCCATGTCTCTAAACTTCGGTTTTGATGAGGAGAAAAATCCTATGCTGGTCTCACTCAAAAATTCCTCTTCTGTAGAAAGCCCTAATTTCCACATCAAAAATTGAAAATGCTCGGAATCGAATTCCGCTTCGACAGAACGATGCACCCTTCAAAGGAGAGTCAGCCTAGCCTTCTTTTACTGATTGATTGTGGAGAGAGAACCAAAAAATAAGAAGCCCTAGCTTCTGTAACTTGTGAAATCTGCCCTATTCAGGTTAGCTCTGATACCATGTTAAATTTTCATATGCTTAACTAAGACATCAGTATATCATTTCATTTTTCATAATAAAAGCATATAAAATAGGATCACTGAAAGAAACAACATCGCAAGAACAACACAGATTTATCCTGGGAAAACCCTAAAGGGAAAAACCCAGCAAAAGCTTCCTCAATATAGATGCCCCAAAAAGGGAAAAAGGTAAAACCAACAAGGAGATCAAAAACCTGATTCTCCTCCTTCTCCAACAACTTCTCTCCTCCACAAGTGCGCTATTCCAAGTGAGTGTGTGTGTGTCAAGTGAGGAGCACTACACCTCTATTTATATTCATCCATTCACTTAAAGTTTACTCAATTAACATGTCGGCTTAAGTTAAATCATGTAGGCTCGAGTTACACATGTAGGCTCAAGTAACCACACTGGGGTGCTGATGATCCACCTTTACAATTTGAGGGGACTACCTCATGACTCTTATTAGTTCTTCCGATTAGGAGCATCGGAGTACAATGAAATACAAATGGTTCTCCCGGTTGGACCATCGGGGACCACATAAAGAATATTCTTTGAAGTTACAATATTTCAACAAAGAATAAGATAGGTATAGAGACCAAGTCTATCAAAAACATGTTTCGTAACACTCTAATTCTAAGGGGGCCTCACTATCACCCCCCCTTCATCACTCACTCCTTGATCAAGAGCACGTGTCCATCGATGCGTCATGACCAGCAAAGAAGTACTACTAGCTCCTAGGTTGCAATAAATATGTGTCTCTTCCTCTAGCTCATTGATAACCCAAGCCTTCACTTTGCACGCATCGCAGATATCCTTGTCATGAAAGATCTCAGGCTCCCTCAAAAAATGGAGAAGCTCCCTCCTTTCATTGTTCTCCTAGAAAAAAGATTTTATTTCTCTCTTTACAAGTTTACTCAGCTCACAAATCGACAATGAGGCGCATCACCAAATGATAAAAGAAGAGACTGCTTCATCGTTGATAGCATAGGATCAAGCCTTTCCTTCTAAACTACTCAATTCATCTATATTTTCCTACAGTTACTCTGAATTAACACAATGGCATTCGCTGGATATTTAGGAGAAATATAGCATGGCTTCTTCCAAGGATATCCAAGACATTAAGTCTGCACTTGCAAACCTTCAAAGCAAAATGAAATGGGTCCTCAACATGGTGGGAACCAGCTTCAATAGCACCCAGAACGTTGCTAACAATGCCATGTACATATCGAATCAATTGGACTGTCATGCTTCGAGAATTGAAGACAACACCAAGGATTTGCATGACTTAATGGAAAAAGTAGACTATCTTAAGGAATATGTTCAGAAATTAACCAAAATGGCAGAAGGCAGCCATTTTCAGAAAACTCCAGGAGATCATCAGATGGAGGAGCCCTCAGTTGGCAAGCCAACCCTCGGCCATGAAGCTTAAAAGTGACGGGCCTTTCTCTCTCGGCATTATTTTGCAATTTTGTGTCTTCATGATATCTATTTAGGTTTATTATGTATTTTTGTTTACAGCTGAACAAACAGTTTGTTAGACAATACCCCTACAGGGGCAACCTCAGTCTCAAGGAAAAAGATAGAATATCTCTCTTTATTGTAGCTTGCTTATTTGCCTCTGTAAACTCTTTTGCAACATAGCAATTTGTTGAATTAAGGCTGTGTAAGGATGGTTGTGCTCAACCTTTTTTATATATTTAAATATTCTTCGGCTTCTGTTAAAAAAAAATAGATGTGATGTGGTATATACAGGTTCAAGGTTAGAAAGAAAAAAACACAAATAAAGTCTATTCATTAAATGCTATGATGGTGCAATGAGAAAAGGAGTGCAATTCTGGAAGGAGTGATGAAATAAAAAATTATCCCCATGATCTATTACATATAGGAAATAAAGAGTAACAAATTCTTGAACCAACTAAGGTCTAAATATATGTCACTCTTGTATATTTCTTCTACTAACTTCCTTGAATATTATGAACACAATGTTATTTAATAGAAGTTGGTAATAGTACATTGGATTTTGTAGATGTAGGTGTTGAGATCACTAGAGGTTGAATGGAAAATGAGATTTGTAGAGAGTATGAATGGTAGAATGAATGAGGTTTGTCGTGGAGATTAGGTTTCTATATGTTGGCTGAGAGAGGAAGGAATAAATAAAAGTGTGACAGCAGTATTAAACAGAAAGGAACATGTTGGAGGCGAGAATTGGGTTAAATAGAGAGAGAGAGATATATCTCTAAATACAAACTTCCTTATTGAGAAGGTGTGAATCATGTTAAATATTGAGAGAGATACATTTGACTGACCTATCGTCAGGTAGCAAGATGGGGAAAATGGATGTCTATGGAGAGATAGTAAGTATCATGGTTGGCATTTTATAGAGTAATGTATTTCCACTAATAGGAAAATATGAAGAGTAATTCTATGCAATAAATGATATATATCCCACAATATACGGTGTCTTGGATAGGTTTAATGGAAAAAGTTAAAGTAAAACATTTTTTTATCACTAGTTTATTATAGTATTATTTCACCCAACCTATACAATAAGGAGACTAGTTTGGTGTAGTAGGAAGTTGTAGGTGATAGATGAAGGACTGAAATTTGATATTTTTTTGGCTTCCATGTCAAAGGTGATAGTGGCTAGTTGGTCCTTTATTTGGCTATTATTAGTAAAGAACAGTGTTGAAGTTGAACGGGCATTGGCATGTGTCATGAACAATAAGGAGGGATAAGTGGTAGTAGGATTGGAAAGAGAAACACTTTGATGAGGAGGAGAAGGTTTAAGATAGGAAGGTTCTATTACGGAATTGTTCATTTGGTGATCATATTTAAGGTTTTGGATGTGGTTTTACATTATATTAATTGATAGTAGACGACACCATGTGTTTCTATCTTGTGATAATATCACCATCATGGAGTACGATAAAGACTAGGGTGATTTCTAGAGCTAGGTGAATGAAGTGCTAAGAATGGATGTAGGTTTGGGGAGTTGAAACTGTTAGTGATAGAGATAGTGTTAAAGTTGAGTTTAGGGTTATGGAAGGATGTAAAACTAGGTTTCTTTACAATTTTTTGTTTAATATCTAGGGCATGAAGAAATTCTTGGTCTATGGTTGTGCTCTAAGACATGTATTCTACCTTAGATATAATTCCCTTGGAGTATGCACTCTCACCTAGATTATTTTTTTTTAAATTTCCATAGGTCCGTCGGATTTCTAATGTCCTTTTCCATTATATCCGACGGCAATGTGATACCACCGACGGCTCGCCTGGTCGGTTCTCTGACCCCCTAAGTAGTGAAAATTGTGGAATTTTCTCATCTGATGTTCCATGAAATACGATAGCAGTGCCATACCACTAACGGCTCGGCCTGTCGGTTATTTGATCCCCTATGCAGTGAACTTCCTTGGATTTGCGATGGAAATATTAAAATAGTCCATTTTGGATATCTGACGTGGTTATTTTACTGTCGGGTATCCGCTGAAATGCAATCGACGTTTAAAAAAGAAGCTGATTGTCGAATGGTCGACAACATGATGTCGAAAACCAAACATCTATGCCATCGTATTTTTGGATTAAAAAATGCTAGTGTTTGTTTTTTTAAAGCATTATTTTAGATTAAATGATTAATAATTAACTAGTATATTTTTTTGGTAAAATTCTAAGGCTAGTATTATTATTTTAAATGAATTAAATTTGTTAAAATTAGTATTTCAATATTTTAGGTTATTGTCCTCGGATGCAGGTGACACACACGTAAATCACATGATCCACATGTCATAAGAGACACGTGGCTCTGGCATGGGAAATAGAGAGGATGGATGAGGGGAAGTCTTAAATTCCTAGGGTGGAAAACTGTCAGCCAACCCAGTGGGCAGTTGGGATGTCCAGTTGAACCTCGGTTGTAGCACAGAGGAGTTACTACCTATGCATGCTAGTTCATTGATTTATGAAGCCAACAATTCACATTATGGAGCATGTTAACCTCCATACTCCCGTCTTGATTGTCACTTTGCTATTGTTAATATTCTTCTCCTCCTCCAACTTGCCAGGCGAGATGTGTGTGAAAATGCCAAGGCAACACGATACTCCAAGGAGAGGTAGTGTTGGTCGGGGAAATGGAAGACGCAAGGTTAACCTTGGAGCTACAAAAGGATATGTGTCGCAGGTCTCCATGATAGTTCGATGCATGATTGATGAATGAGAGTCTAGGGTTGTTTTTGAGCATTTGGCCTCAGGAAGAAATGGTGGCAGGATTAACCACTACTGGATGATAAAAACAATGATGGGAATGTTAATAGAAGACCTTATGAACAAGTGGAATGGAGCCATGGACATGGCATAGAGCATGCACACTTGTCTCAACCAGAACGAAGAACACATGAGCACCCTGGAAACAAATTTTAATTGGTGGAATTATATTGTTTTTAGCAATGAGGATAACACTAAGGGTGGAAGGAACATGGAACATCGGGGCATGGGTGGGGAGACATCAACAGTGATAGAAAAATCCACTTCTATTGTACAGGAGCACCTGGAAAACACCAAGATGATGACATTAGTAAAGCGCATATGCGAGGCTTCAAGCAACGCCATTGCTACATAACCGCTTCAGGAGTTGCAACCCATCGATCTGCAACCCACATGTCCGTTGGATCGCAAGGATGAGTATGGACCTTTCCCGATCCTGGAGGAAATGTCGGATGCAACAAGCAGAGATGCTACACCCTAAACTCCCCACTGCCATTCTTGGTTCCCTCTATGACTCCCAATTTTTCTGGATTTCTCTGTTTTACAAATTTTTAATTTTTATGTTAGTCCACAGTCTCTTTTTAATTTGTAATATGTCATTCGATGTGCATAGATCTAGGAAGAGCAGGCACTTTTCTTTTCTGGAAAAAACCAACAGGAACTCTAATTTTTTGACAAACTGGGCAGGTTTCCAAACAGTCTTAGGACCCCGTAGCCAGACTATCATGCTTTGTACTTTGTAATTTTTCCTCTGTTAATAGGAATTTCTATTGCTTCTTACAAAAAGAATATTTTAGGTTATTATATTAATAGTAAGAGTAGGATTAATTATCAATTATTATCTTAATTTTAAGTTAGTGTGTCATTGTTTTAGGGTTAGCAGCTTTAGTAATTAATTTTTTTTAGGGTTAGTATACTAAAACTAATTAGAATATTAAAATCATTAACTATTTCCTAGGGTTGAATTCTTTGAGTCGACTTGTACATTCATGACCTAAAATTTAATTTTCTATTAATTATTGGTTATTTTCAAAACTTGGATCTCGGAGCACTTTTCTCCTAATGATGAGCCCCACTATGTGGCTTGAAATGTTGAGAACTTAATCCATCTAGCACATCAAAAAGGATGTTACAATCTTCCATTGTCTCTCAAAAACCGAAATTCTACTAGTATAAGATCGATAAAATATTCCTAGGATAAAAAAACTTTTACAAAACATACAAGTTACTTGCTAATTTGAATGTTGGATGGCTTCAAAAGACTAAGCAATTATGATTAATTCCACATTTTCTTGAGATTGTTGTACTATTTCTTCCTCCCTGGGTAGGCTATGGACTCCTTCCAACATGCTTCATTGATTCGAGAATGAAGATGTGGAGTTGTGATTCCCATTGTTGATTGAGTTGCGAAGGACGCCCACCTCTTCTTCCAAAACTATTAAATGATGACAATGAGCATCCAAGGATTCAATAGTTGATACATTTTGCATTCACATATTATGAATATGAGATGAGAGTGATTGGATAACTAATCTTCATGAATTCTTAGAGTCTTATTCAATTCCACAATTTCATACATAGTTTTGTTACAATTTGAGCAATCCATTTTAAAAGCTTGGCTAGTAATGTCCTGAATCCCATGCAAGTCACCATTATGGGCCTAAGCTTATGCCTCCGAACCACATAGAGTACCTGGGAGTTAGAGATGAACACCTAATGCAACCTTTAGCTTACTGAAACTGTTCAACGATGAGATTTCCTTCTCATAAATGGAAATTAAACATGGTTTCAAACCTGAAATTTCTCTTATAGATCTCATTTCTCTTCAAAGTATATTTCCAAGTCACTAAGTAATGACAACCTATCCAAGAAATGTTTATATCTTCACTATTCCTATCCTTATGCTTCCAAACAAAATAGGGGACTTGGTCGATGGAAAGAAAAAAAGACCCAATGAAAATTAGATACACTTCAACTGTAACAAGATTGAGGTTACCTTCATCAAAAGAGAAATTGAACCCAATGTCCGACCTAAGAGAACTCCTACAATCCTGGAAAATATTTCCAAAGAATTGACCAAATATCGAATTTTTTATATGTTGGTTGTGGAGCCTGATCTTCCAGATCCAGAGATGTTATTGATCAGCTATGTTTGTACCCCAGGTTTACTGTACACTCATCCCAGATGGAGGTGTGGGGGGCGAATCGTCCCCCCACGGGGGTCCAGGGGGGATGTGTTGTCAAAACCCCAAATTTTCACAAAAATTTAAAATTTTGAGATAACATAAAATGTTTACAATTGCAGTTAAATAACTGCTAGCAACTAATAGAAGAAATGAAACAGAAAATAAAAGTAACCATTAACTTTAACACATATAGATTAATGTTGTTTTAATTGTGATATGTGATGTAAGTAATCTGCATTCGAATATTTAGCTGTACTGATGGTTTGAATGTCAAGTAGGTGAGGAGTCATTTTCTAGTTGGGGCTTACTTAGCGATTGCTAACGTATATGGATTTCTAGATCTTTACAGGCTTGACAGGTAAATTTTTGACCCAGTAAAAGTTTATTAAGGTGTTAAACCAGATATACTTATTTTAACATAAAAGTACTGCTAGAGTAAACGTTTGTTTAGAAGACTCAAGGTCCTGCAAGGTAAAGTAATGTTTCTTTTATTTGATTCACAAATATGATATTACTTAATCTTTGTGCCGTAAGGGTTATTAACGTCACTCTATTGTTTGTGTTTTAACAAATAGATCTTTAAGATAGATAAAAACCTCCTTCTAACTTTACCTTAAGTGATTTCCAGTTCTTAATAGAGCTCATGATTTTATATCATAACTCTTTCTCTGACATAAGAGTTTATTGCTATTATTATTCTAATATTTAAAACGTTGCTTATCATTATAAAAATAGATCTAATTCTTTCAGAACATAAGCCTAATGTGTGCCTTTCAGCTCTATTTCAATTAGGATTCATTATAGTAAAAATTATCAGCTTAACATCGCTTGTAATTTATAAGGTATCCTCTGCATAAAATCGTCAAGTTGTGACTTGAATTTCCATCTTCTTCATGATCAACATAATGTGACAACTTCACATTACCTTACTATTTACTTATATGTAAAGGTAGTGTGATAAAATCCTAGATAATTTACTATTCTAAACTCCAAATTCTAACCTAACCTTGGTTCGATTTCAGCTTAGAGTTGGGTAAAAAAAATTATGGAGATCCATGATCATGTACCTATACGATATCTATCCTACATCCAGTATTGTAGGTCACTTAAAGGAGAAGGAACTATTTAAGTGTAGAAATGTTTATTATATCAATATATACCTTATTGTTTTAAATCTAATTCTCCAAGCTTAAACATTCATAGTTCATGAATTATAAGAAAATGTCAATAAAGGCATTAACAAACTTGCCCACAACTTCTATTAATCTCTTTATCTTTTCTTATAAGTTTGAATGAGAAAGGTCATATGATCTTTACTAACAAGGCATCGAAATCATAAATAAAATGGTTCTTATCAAAGATGATTTCATGGTTTAAACATTAGGTTAAACGATGGTATACTACTTATTCATTATCGAATCTTGACTTTGTTTGGAAAATAATATGATATTGACTTTATGTGATAATACATTATCATTACATGCATAATGTAATTGATTTAACAATTATTTGGTTCGAATGATTGCAATGGAGACTATACAAATGAACCCACCATGAAGTGAATAGATTTGTGTGCACGTGGAACTCTCCTCGCCATTCACTACATGACATATAAGCTTTACCTTGCAACCCTATTCTTCATTGTTCAGCAAGGGTTTCGGTCTCTGCAATGTTGGGTTCACTATGGCCATGAGGGCTCGTAGTTGCTCGCATCCAGCTCCACTATCTGTGCATTTTTGAAGAGTCGTTGCTTAGGGTGAGAGTTGTGAAGTTCACAGCTCGTAAATGAATTGATTTCTACAACTCAACCTTGTTGTGCATGAGGGTAGTGTTGTACACGGTCAGTAGTTTAGTATTGAAGTCGTGGTTTGGCTACTGCCTTTGCTTGCTCTTGCTTCAGTTGTCGATGTAGTTGATAACCTGAACTCAGCTACCTCCTTCTTAGATGTATACGAGGGTTTCACTGTTCGAAGCATTGGTCTGCCTTCTTCGACCTCAGTTATCGACATTACAGGTAACAAATCGTGTTAAAGAAGTTGAAAGCTATAAGAAAATACAGTTTTCAAATTTTACATTCGAGTTCTTAATTATGTTTTGGTTTTCATTTTGCAGGGATAGTTCGCCTTAACATTTGGCAAGAACCACTTCTCATTTGGACCAATGTCCAATCTACGGGTAAGCCTCAGTTACAAAAATGGCTCTCCCTGCTTGTTCAGACCTTAGGGGAATGTTTGCAGTCGGAAGAAGTTACGGCATGGTCTTTCCCAGTCTTGGGTTGTTGTTCTTCAGTTTATAAGTTTGTTTTTGTTTTAAAACCCTTGCTTATAGCAGGGTGACTCCGGCTCAATGTTGTGACTTGTAATGCTCTCTTCTTGTGTTTAAAAAGGATTTTACATTGTTGTAAGTTTTGATATAAAGTCTATTAGATTCGTTTATTAAAACCCCATGTCACGATATGGGTGCACTGGCTCAGAGCTGGTTTTTGTACACTGTTTAAGTTTAAAGCCTTTCGGCCTGTCAAGCAATACATAGGGTTTTTAAAAGCAAAAGGATTTTCCTTCGAGCTCAGACTCAGTTTATCTTAATGCTATTATTGTGACTCTATGTACTTAGGGTTTTTACCCTATTCGACTGTGAAAAAATAATTTACTATTTATTATTTATTTTGTATTAGATTTTTGTTAATGGTTTTAAGACTGTCACTCAGTCATAATATAAGTTGTTTTACTTGTTGGCTCAGGAATTTCGAGCTAGGGTTTCCTAAAAGAAACCCTCGTTTACATAAATCTTTTAATTTGTCTATTATTTAATAAGTGTTGTTATTTGTTGAACTTGTTTTAATTAATGTTACAAGTGTGTTGTGAAAACTCTAAGTGATATTTAAATATCTGTTCTTTTATCTATCCTTAAGGACTGTAAACAGTCTCTCATAATCTAATTGTTTATTTATAAACATACTCCAATTAATTGGATTGTAGCTTATGTATTTTATCTATAAAAATGATTTCTAGATTAGGGTTTCGACCCTGTAGATTATCTTTACAGGTACAACCTGTTGCTGAAATTAAAACAGTTTTTTCTTAAATAGGTATTTAATTTTTATGTTAGTTATAATCCTATTCTTATTGTTTTTACTGAAATGTTAGCAAGAATTTTATTAGAGTTAATTGTAAACATCAATTCAGTAACTAGTTTGTTCTTGATAATTTAAAAATACTTTTCATAAAACCCTTCTTGTTTATAGTAACTGTTGTCTTAGTTTAGTTAACATTATAAGTAAATGAACTAAGTAATTAACTAAAGGTACTAAAGTAGTTTACTTGTATCTTTTCTACTGCATTTGCAAATAGTTAAAACACAAAAGAATATATTGATAACATAACATAGTTTATTCTCATGCATATTTTAACTTAAGAATACTTCATTTATCTACTAAGGTATTTTCTTAACATAATAATAATCCTTCTATCTGTACTAAGCTACTGCTTTTTCTAATATATTTACATACATCAATTTGTAGAACAATAACGTAGATAATCAGGTTTTTATTTTTATTTTTTATGATAACCTACATACTAAAAAAAATTACTTTCTATTATAAAATGCATAACATATCTAATCATTCCAGTCTCTTATCATTTCCTTCATCTACTTTTAAATACTCTGTCTATGCTGGAGTACGATCTGGTCCTTCCAGACATGGAAAAACATAGATTAGAATTATTTTTCATCTATTCAGGTTCATTCCTTCAAAAATCTAAAAGATTACTAACTCTAACATTTACAACTAAATATTTAACATTCAGATAACAATCATATTCACTTTTAACCATCTAACATAGTAAAACCAAAGAATGTAGAAACTGATTAAGATGGACAACAACAGCGTTACGAGGCTATTCCTCCCTACCAAAATCCTGGAGAGCGCTCAAACAACGCTTCCTCAGGACCCCCGAGCCTGTTCCTGGTCTTCTTGGCTAAGAACTAGTGGAGCATGCAAACAATAGACTAGTCCAATGACTCAGAAAACACTCTGCACTCAGCAGTAAGATCCTTCAGCTGAAAAACTGTACTAGATCACTTAGCAGTTAACCCCTCAAACTCTTTCCACAAATTCCCTTGCCATTGAATTTCTTTGAAGTACATTCACCTGAATGATCACTTCTCTAGAATGAGCAGCCTTAGCTCTCTTCAATGGGCATTTTTATAAAGATTGGCTAGGTCTTTTGGGTCAGTTGTCAATAATTGAGCCACCTGCTTTGATCCCACTTTCTTGGGGGATCATGACCCGAAATGTAGGGAGGTTGCCACCTGCAACAGTTGGAAGTGGTTTGAGGATGCTGCCACATGTTTGTTTGCTCTCCACCCAGTCTCCTGCACCAATTTGACCAGTAAACACTCTTTTAACTACTCTCCTAAGCTGTTGTCTCCACCTTTATTTATTTATAATTAAAATATTCAGAATTACATTAAATATCCTTGACTTTGCTGAGTCATCAATTACAACTTAGCATTAAGTTTAACATATTGTCTTTAAATAAAATAAAATAAAATAATATTGTTTTTGCAAAATTGGGGCATGTGACATGTGTGTTGTCCAACAGTTTTGCGGACCCATGGTATTGGGTGACCCGTAGTATTTTCCCATGGTATTTCCCCTATAAAAGAAAAGCATTGTAATACAGTTGTGTATTGTATTGTAGCATTGCAAAAAATCTATGTGATTGTGTAAGAGAGACTGTGAGAGCATGAAGAGAAAGTGCAACGAGGTTGTTGCACATTGTATCCCTTCATTTTGTTGAACTGTATAATAGAAAGGACTAGCAATTTCTTTATGGGCGTAGCCCATCTTGGGTGAACCACGTTATATCTGTGTCTCTTTTGTAATGTGTTTGATGTGTTTGCATCTTGTTTAATTATTTAACTGTATAATTGTTATTGCTTTGCAATCATGTTTTATAACATTATAGGGCCTAGAGATTACAAACTAATGAAGCATTACTTGTGAATTGGTGAGGGATGAAGCCTGTGAACATGTTCTAAATTGTTCTTGGTAGCTTTTGTAATGGTGGATCTTGCATTCACCTCATTCTTGGTGTCTAACATAGATTGAGTCTCAAATGCACAACAAATTTTCTGGAGAACATTTTATCAATCATATAAAAAATTAATATTTCAAAGCTCCTGCTTGTGTGAGCAGGATGGAAATCTATACTTATCATCTGGTTATTACATGCTAGATTAATGAGAATTATGTGAGGACAAATGGGTATTTCATGCATAGTTAAATAAGGGAATGTGGCTCAAAGAGATGGCCCCATTTTTTATTAAAGACCCTTCATTACTCTGGGCAACATTATTTACCCTTTCATCTACCTTTTAGTTTTGATGACGAAGAATATGGAAGGGGATTATGGTGTTGAATTTATTGAGCTTACTTTTTTATCATAATTATCCATCTAGAAAGAGGGATGTCCTTGAGAGGGGAACATTGTGCTCCAAGTTGATTATAATTTTTGAGTCTCCAGTCACCATGAGATGGTTTAGTCTAAGAAATAAAGCTCGAAGAAGGCCTTGATATAGAGATGCAGCTTTTGCATAATTATTGGTGGTTTTCTCTAGGCCGCACTCATAATATAGTTCTTCTTGTCCATCAAAATCCAAAATGATCCTCGCACCTGCCACTCCTTATAAGGACAAAAATATTATCACCTTCTCGTGTTTATATTTTATATATACTCTAAAAAAATTATCTAACTAAAAATTGAAAAATACTTAGTAAAAAATATTTTCAAATTTAAAAAAAATAGAATATAGTTTATTTAACTTATGCACTTCGTAGCCATCTCTTGTTCATATTTATATTGCTTTTTCGCTCCTTAAATCAACTCTTTCATACCATTGCAATTCTTAAACTTCTTAAGTTAGATGGCATCATCATATGATTCTTCATTTTTTTTAACAGAAAATAGAGAATATATTTATATTAGATAAAAAAGGTTGTACACGGCCATGTTTACGAAAATAAGAATCTACTTATCATACTGTTTTGCAGAAAAAAATATTGAGTTGTCTAGACTAGATACATTGTTCAAAAAAGGTCTTCTATGCCAAACAAAACAACTGGTACCCATCACAGGGTAAAGACAAACAAACTGGTTAGTAAGCAATGTACAAAAAAACATATAAAATTCATAATAGGTTGGAGCTACTGCTTCTTCTTTTCACCTGGCCCATGTACTGGTTGCATAATAGAAGTTTCCTCCATCGGATGATCTTTTGTTGGAGTTTCTTGGAAATGGCTACACTGGATGATGTTGGTTAACTTCTGCACTTCTTCTTTAATAATATCGCTTGTCCCCATGAGATCGATCCCTATCATTGTCATCGATCCTAGATTCATGGCATCCCATCTGGTTGGAAAGATACTTCACGTCTATTGTTGCTACCTTGCCTTCTTTCACACCCATGCTTAGGAGCTCATACAACCATCGCATGTGTTGTTTTATATCCTGCAAAGTTCAATGTACATCATTAAGAGTCACATTCCTACCATAGTTATCCATGGTGTGCTGTGAGGAACGAGCCAAAGGGAAAAAATGAAACAGCAAATGGTCAGATCGACCGCTGACTATATCATCACTGTGAAGGAGACATGCAAAAGAAAGCTGAAACTACAATGCTTCTTCAAAAAACCAGAGCCCGACCAAATTACAAGAGTTCTCTTCACAATGATCGACTGGGTGCTGGAGAAGCGCCTTCATTCCAGAGCCTTCCTCCATTACGTGTGCGGGCAATCTCTTCAACGGGGCAGAGAGAGAGCGTCTGACCCAGCATTTAAGCCCATCACATGGGCCAAAACAACACATGTATTGTAAGGTGTATAATTGTTCACCTGAGGTATGAAAGATGGCCGAAAATTTGAGGGACGGGAAAACCAAACCGAATCACCCCTCCTAGTGCAAAAACTAAGGAAATTAAGGGACATAATATTAACCAATTTTGTGACCCTTGATTATTGCTAATACCATTTCAATCCTAACTCCTTGATTAGAAAATTTGTTCGCTTCGGTGTTGTTACCTCTGAGAATATCGAAATAGGAAGCTTGAAGATTTGCTGAGAGGCAACTGACACAGCCATAAATTCTTTTGAATTTTATTGCACTGCGATTGTAGCTAGATCTCATTTTTGGATGACTTGCTTTGAGTCACCTAGGACTATGAGGTTAAAGATATTGTTTTTCCTTGCTAGGTCCAGCCTAAGGAGAAGAACGAGTCATTCCACTACGTTGTTGGTTATGTTCCTTATGCCCCAAGCGTAAGATGTTACTATGTTTCCTCTGGGATCAAAAATAATCCCACCCGCACCTACCTCCCCACATATGATTCTTCATTTTCAAAAATCCTTCTTCCATCTATTGTTCCATGTGTTTCTCTTCTAAAATTCATTTATTTCTATTTTTAATTATCAAAATATGTGCTATGTGTTTATATCAAAAATTAGTTCAAAATAAAAAATAAAATATAAAATATTTTTCAATTTTTTTTTTCAAAAGAACGGTTATATATATATATANGGACATGGATGTGATCCATAAATTAATTAAGTTCCAACTATACTTCCTATAAAAAATGCCTAGAGTTTTTATTACTTTGCAGATCATGACATAATGTAATTTGATATTTCCAAATCCGATTTTCCTTTTTCATTAACCTAGAACTTGGTGGAATGTAACATTCTGTTTTTTGCTTTATTTTATCTTGCTTCCTTCATCTCCTCTTCCTTCTGGCACTGATTGTCTTTTAAGATCAACATCACCTTCTCCATCAAATGGGACTGATTTCCCCTTGTTTTTCTCAATGAATCCAAAACATTCATTTCACATCTATTCATGGAAGGGTTATATTGACTATGATGTTGCCATTTATTTATAAGGTTCCAAGGATGAGGCCAACTCCCTGGTTGGCCATATGATATACTTTGTCATTGATATTTCTCCTTATATGATATAAGGATTAAGATTCCAATTGTTTGAGCAGCTCCCTGATGTGTCTACCCAGCTTGTTTCCCTATGGTAATTTTTTTCTCAGCCTCCCTTGAAATTGACGCATGGAAATGAGTGAATCCCCCATTATATTTATTCTTCTTATTTTCCAGTGCTTCAGTAAATGGAGTCCCTTCTAGAGAGCCCACATTTCTTCCTGGTTGTTCGTTGCATGCCCCAATCTCTAGGTGTACATCTTCTTTTTGCTCATCAAGATTTATAATAAATCCCCATGCTCCAGCCACCCCTGAATTCCCCTTCGACACTCCATCAAAAAATAGAAAACATCCACCTCGATCTCGCCTCCATCTTTCCAAATCAAACTTTGCCATTCTAAGACAGTAGTTGTGTTGTAGCGTTGGCTTATGACGGATATTTGGCTTTCCAGTGGTTGCTTTGATGTTGTTCATCCAAATCTTTTCCATTTTGATGAGTTCATCCATTTCACTTGGATTTATTCCTTTAGCATTAAATGCATCATTAAGGAGAGCGAGTGTTGTATTTGCAACCTCTGTTGGAGAAAGGTACATGTTTTGAAGATAACTTGTTCGTGGTTAACCAAATCTGCCAACACAAATATATTGGGAGCGCAATCCAAAATCGTGAGATAATAGATCTTGTTTGAAGTGGATGGCTGTATCTGTGTTTCCACCGGGTGAACATGTCCTCCCAGGTTGAAGGGATCTCCTTTGAATAGCCTATTTTACCTAGAGCATGCACCCAAACACTATGTGAAAAATGGCATATTTGAAATAAGTGTCCTGAATTTTCACTGTCATTTTTACACAGCACACACCATGAGGGGCCTTGGATGCATTTTTTAGCCAAATTCTCTGCAATTAATGCTTTACCTTGCACTATAATCCAACAGAAGTTATTGACTTTAGGGAGGCCATCATCATGCCATATGTTTCTCCATAAAATTCTAGAGGGAGGAAGACAATACATCTGCGACAACTTATTATACCTAGCCTTTACGTTGTACTCTTGATGAGGGCAGTTTGTCCATATTTTGAAATATTTCTGGGTAACTAAGATGGGAGCTTTGCCTTTTAATAAAGAGCAATATTTTTTGTTGTCCTTCTAGGTGTGGGGGAAGATCCTCAAGTTTCCAATTTTTCCATAACCCTGTATGCATATTCCATTCAACCATGTCATGAAGGTGTGTAATACCTTTGCTCTGCATCCATTATCAGAGAGTTTGAATATCCTATTGCTCCTCTAGAGGATCAGATCCCATAATTTTATCTTTCCATATTTTGATATTTTTTATATTACCTGGATTCCAACCTAGATTGTCTATAATGAGGTTAGCAGTTGTCTTGCACAGTTGCAAGATCTGTGATCCTTTCCCTTCCCAATTTAAATTTTATATTATGGATAAATTCATTCTTCCAATATACTTCATCCCCAAGGCCAATTTCCACCATTCCCTTTCTCCTGTGACTAAGATCCATACTATTTTAGCCCCCGGTTCTAGATTCATGAGATGTAGGTCCTTAATCCCCAAACCTCCTCGGTCCTTTGAGAGTTTAACAATGTGCCAATTAACTAGGTGGAATTTCTTTCCATTTCTTTTCCCACCTTGCCACAAAAATTTTGTTAGTTGCATGTTCAGCTAATTTATTACTCCTTTTGGGGCGAGGAGGCTAGATCATTGATAAATAGGGAGGGAGGATAAGACAAACTTTATCAAAATTGTTCTTCCTGCTAGGTTCAACCATCTTTCCCCCTAAGCTTGTATTTTCTTTTTAAACTTTTGCACTACTTCTTTCCAATCTATTCTTGAAGAGGATCCAAGAGAAATTGGTATGGCAAGATATTTAAAGGATTGTCAATTACCAGAGAAAGGGAATTCTGTTGAGGCATAGATTTCTCTAAGAAGATCCTTTGAGCAGTTCCAACCATAAATTTGACTTTTTCTTTTGTTTATTAGTCCCCCAGAGAGAGATAGGTAACTATCCAACACTTTTTTTAAAAGCCAAGCTTTTACCTTGGATGCTCCTCCTATAAAGAGAGTATCATCCACAAATTGTGAGTGGTTGATTGTTTTAATATTTCTAACTATGGATAGGCTCGACAGATTTCCTTCTAACCGCTCATATTCAAGTTTCCCGCTTAGACTCTCACCCATTACTATATAGAGGAGAGGAGAGAGTGGGAAACCTTGTTGAAACCCCCTTGTGGCATGGAAGATTTTGGTTGGTCTTCCATTGACCAACGGAGCAATCCACAGAGAGTTTATGCAAGCTTGGATCCAATTTAATATGTCATTATTAAAACCCATTTTTTCCATGACTGTAAAAAGAAAAGCATGTATTACCCAGTCAAAGGTGTTGGCCATATCTAACGTGATGACGATACCTCATTCTCCTCTCTCCTTGCTTGAGTGCAAAGCTTCCTGTACCAAGATAACATTATCAAGAATTTGTCTATTTTGTATAAAACCCCCTAGTTCTCAGATATAAGCTTGGGGAGAAGGATTTTGAGTTGGTTGGCTAGAATCTTTGTAAGAATTTTATAGGCTGAATTGCATAATGAAATGGGCCTAAATCTAGAGAAGTCCATTGGTTTTGAATCTTTTGGGATCAAAGCTAATAAGGATGAGTTTGTCCCGCATCCCACTTTTTTCTTGGTTCTTGAGTAGTTTAGCATTTTGAGGAGGTATTTTTAATGAGTTCCCAATAGGCTAAAAAAAGGTGGATTGAAAATTTGTCCGGTATTGGGGCTTCATCGGGCTCCAAGTCCCAAATTGCCTTGATAACCTCTTCTTCTACAATCTTCTTTCTTAAAATATCATTTCCTTCTTTTTCTAACAGTGTGGGTACTTGCTGAAGATATGATTCCACTTCTTGAACTAGAACCTTGTCTTCTATATATAAATGTTTGAAATCCTGATATGATTCCTCTTTTATTTTCAGGAAGGTATTTATCTTTACTCCATCCTCCCTGTTAATCTCCTTAACTTTGTTTCACAGCTCTCTTACCTTTGTTTGTTTGTGAAAGAAGCTGGTGTTTTGATCTTCTTCCTTTAACCATATACTCCTAGACTTGAGCCACCAGTATTCCTCCTCTTTCCTATTTAGTTGGAAAAGCTTGTATGTCAGTTCTTTTTCTTTTTGAATTAACTCTTCAGTTATTTCTTCTCTCTACATTGCTAAACTATTCTCGGTTAGCTTATGCTTGATGAATTTTTTTTCCAAATGTGGATGGCAGAAGTGCTCTTTTTCCCATTGCTTTAAAGAATGTTTCACCTCTTTTAACTTGGATTCCCAAACAAAGCTTGTCAATCTCGTAACAAGAGTATTCCATTTTTATGTTATCAACTCCATAACACCATCTTCTTGGATCCAGATAGGGATGAATCGAAAGAGGATGGGACCAAGGTATTCTCCTTCCTAGAATTTTAACGAGATTGGTTTGTGATACGATTCTCTTGAAGCTATTATATTTGAAGTGATGTTCCATCCTTCCAGGAACCAATCGCTATGTATGGGGAATTTGTCGAGAGAGGATGTTATATGGCTTAGGCCTGTTCTTTTGTTGGAGCTATATCCAGCATGTCCCAATTTGAAATAAAATCTTTCATTCTTTCTCTAAATGGATCCATAACCGAATTTCCACCTCTTTTCTCATAGTTGTAGAGGATAGTGTTGAAATCACCCGCTACTATGTTTTTTATATGTAGATATCATCCTTGAAACTGTTGAGGGTGTCCTAGAAGACCTGCTTCTCTCCATAGATCATTGGTGCATAAACATTGAAGAGGTTCAGAATACAACCAGTGTCTTCATGTTTCAAGGTTGTGTAGACTATATTTTGGAACTTAAATGGATCTACTAGTTCAAAAGTTGTTTCTATCCATAGTGTGCTTATACCTCCAGAGGCTCCTATCACGCTGCAAGCTATCCTTGCACTATCCCTCCATATACTACTTCCTATGGACACCATTTATTTTTCATCAAGCTTAGTTTCTTGGATGAGGAGAATGGTGGGCTTTTCAGTTTTATTAAATCCTTTAAATCTCACACTTTTTGAGTGCTACCTAAACCCCTACAATTCCAAGAAACTATATTCATTACTTACCCAAATGGAGTTGGATCTTTCCTCCTTCTGGCACCTTTGTTGTTCCTTGTCCTTTCTCTCTGCCTTGCTTGAGAGAGGAGGTGATTGAGGGCTGCGTGCCTAGCCTTTTGTTTGATTCAACCTTTGTCTCCCTTGCATCTCTATTAGTTGGCCGACCACGTGTTTTGTTTGCTTCTAGATCATCTCCTTCCCATTCTTCTGAACTTTGATAGTGGTGAGCTTGATTTTTCTCCCCATGTGAATTTTGTAGTTGTTGTTTGTAGTTTCTCTTTATCAAGCTCTGCTTCTGATACTTCCAATTGTTCTTCATTTTCTACACTAAGATCCATTGTTTCCAATGCTTCCCTGTTTTCTCCTTCATTTATATTATTTTCTTCTTTCGTTGTTATGTTTTATGGTATTTCTCCTTCCTCAACTTCTTCGCCTTCTTTTGACAAAGCATCAAAGGTATTTGTTGAGGTCGATGTGCCACAAACTAGATTTGGGGTGGCTTATTAGCATTTCCCTTTCCTTTTCCTTTTGAATTTTTTGGAGCCTGCCATTGTTCATCGGTAGATCTATTTGTTGTTGGTTGTGATGGGGATTTTTTACAATCTTGAGCAAAATGCCCATACTCATGGAAGATCTTGCATTTGAAAGGAAGTTGCTCGTAGTCCAGTGTTTGATTGTGGACCCATCCTTCATGAGTAAGTTTTATTTCACTCGGCAACCCCTTCTCCAGATCCACTTCAACACAGATTCAGGCATAGGAAAATTGTTGACCTTTGGCTTCTGATCGATCTATATACCTACCCAGTGTGTTCCCTATGGCCCTAAGGCAACCGCCGTTCCAACAAGGTAAGGGTAGTCGTGGAAGCTTGACCCATATCGAGACTATAGATGGTATGTCATCTTCTGGGTCAAAATCAAGATTCTATTGATTTAAGTATAGTCCTCTTGATCCATAAAAATACGACCCACTTCATAATATTAAATCTTTGTCTTCTGTAATCTGAAAAGGAAAGATGAAGAATCCTTTGCCGCATGTATATACTTTGATTTCTCCCCTGATAAGTGGGTTCCATGATTTCTCCACCCAGTACTCCATTGATTTTGGTGAGGACCACATGGCCGTGAATTGGCCCACCATTGCACGCTTTGAAAAGGCCAAAGAAATTCTTCGAAAAGTAGTTGGAGGCAGGGCTACGGTTGGGACGTCATCCACACAAATTGGGAATGTGTTGGTTTTCCTTTTGGCTTCTTCTAGAGGGAGGCTACCATCTTCTTGAAGGAAACAATCTCAGCTGCAAGAAGGGAGGGGTAGCCCCCCCCCCCTCTGTCACCATTCACACTGACTATGCAGAATTAGAGCATGGGGATTTGTTCGCAGCGTTTAGATCGAGTGGGTGTGCTACTGTTCACGCCGGTCTCACAGATCACAACTATTTGCATGCAGAACAAATCACAACTACCTCAGAAGTTAATTAATGTTCAGATCGAGCTGGTGTGCATTTAGATCGAGCTCGTGTGTGTTAGATAAATAGATTTGAATGTTGATTTTCAAATTAATTTTTACGTAAATAAATTATTCAATTTTATAAGAAAGCGATCATTGCAATTGTGTGGAGAAAACCCATTTTTATAGTTTGGATGAAAAAATAAAAAATAAGAATGCATGCATTAATGTGTTGTTAGCAAATGGGGCTCTGGCGGCCAAAGTGTCTCTGTGTCCCATAAAAATAAAATAAAAAATATAAATATAAATAAATGATAAAAATAATAAGAAATAAACACAAAAATAAGAATGGGTGCGTATGTGTGTTGTAATTTAATGATGAAAGATTTAAGGATTTGATCCCTCTCAAGGCTTTGTAAAACTGGAGTTAGATAGATCTAGCTTTGTAAAACTAAAGTTAGATGAACCTATACTGATATGATTTAATTATTTTCTAAATATAATTTAAGGAAAAATTAGATTTAGATATAAAAATTCCATCAATAATTAAAATAAATAAATAATTAAGCTCCATCAAAATGTTTTCCAAAATATTAAAACACCATTTATAATCCCTCTATGAGTTCTCTTCATCACAAATTTAAATTTTATGGTGAAATACCCATATGGAGAGGCCGTAGAGAGGTAGAGAGGCCGTAGATTTGGGTATTTGTTATCCTATATCTCTGTCTCGTATATATATGCAAACAACACATAATAATAGCCAGATGGGAACACAAGCCACGAAGATCTGTTAGATCGGAACACTAGTCAGGGGCGAAGATCGGCCATGGCAGGAGCCAACGATGCCAATGGGCAGCTCTTTCAATTTCTCAATCAGCTCCTCAACCAGGTAATATACGCAATGTTTATGTTCATGTTCATGGCTGTGAGATTCTTAATTTGACAAATTTATGCTTCTTTCTGCGCTAGTTTACTATACAATATAGGAAGGTAGATGCCGCAGGGTTTTGGAAGGATAAGATGATACCAACTAACCGTGTCTGCAAATAAAAGCACACGGTTTTTAATCCAGGATCTGTTACATGTTTAGAAATAAGTGAATTCATGGGCTTTGTATTTCTTAGGGTTGTTTTGTGTGACCTCATTCTCATATTGACCTCATAAAATACATCTTAGCTGCCAATGGGGCATTGGTTCACTGGTGAGATCAAGGGAGGGTTAAATCCATCAACGAGTTCCCACAATGTCTGTGATTTGGTCACCACATATAGCTTGAGATTCATAGGGAAGAGGTCGTATTATGCAAACTAAGTTCCCACAATGTCTGTGATTTGGTCACCACATATAGCTTGGGATTCATAGGGAAGAGGTCGTATTATGCAAATTTGGTGGAATAGAATACCCTTCCAAGTTGGCAAGTTTGTCCAACTAAGTATGATATTTGCAGTGGAGCCTCACAGGGCATGTTTTTTGGAAACACTTTCAATAAAAAAACATGTCTCGTCAGTTTAAAGCAACTCAAGGGTTACTTCCTGACACAAGGTTATAATTCTAGCTCTTTCAGAGTGGTATCTCACCAGGCCCCTCGAAAGGGCCTTCTTTGCCCTCCATTTGCATGGGTAGATAATTAAACCGAATTCAATTTGACAAATCCATGAAAATAAACCTTGAAAGTTAAACATTCCATAAATAGCTTGTACAAACTTTAAGGTTAGGAAATCTGAAAAGCTTAAACCGAATTCAATTTGACAAATCCATGAAAATAAACCTTGAAAGTTAAACATTCCATAAATAGCTTGTACAAACTTTAAGGTTAGGAAATCTGAAAAGCTTACCGTTTAAACATATTTTGGCTTTTTTACTTTTTACAGACTTGCTTCATACAATGCATCGTGAGGTTGAAAATTAACCTCACAAAAATTCTTAGTTTTTATAGCTCAGTACTCAATGACAGAGTTTTGAATTAATGACCTTACACAATTAGTGTCTTAACAGTACACCCAATCACCTTCTATTCCATACCCCATGACCTTCTATTCCATTACCCATGGGCTAATCTCACAAAGATTCTTTAATATGTCATATTACCTTAGCCTATGTAGATACACATCAATGCTATATTTACCCTATGGCTTCAACTTTACAGAGCAGATTTTCTTTGGAAGAACAGAGGAAGTCCACATATCTAAACGATATCATTCAGCTCAAATTTATTATTGAGACGCAACATCTCATATTACCATCTCATTTTCTCTCCGTGGAAAGGAAAATATATAAAACTTTGGCTACATCCTAGCTGCACACAGTATAATGTTTAGCTGTAGTGTTGTTTTTCAGTAAGTCTTTGATGTCCAAGTGTCCACGGTCCAAGGAGTTATCTGTCCATGCATACTACTTTTGGTTCGTTACTGTCTTTGGCAGGATTTAAACGACATTCTTTCTCAAATTTGAAAGGTCTTTTCACTCTTGGTAATTGACAAGAAAAACTTGAACATAACGATATGTCAATTGTAAATTCCACTACGAAATTTGGTCTCTTCTACTTGTTAAGTTTTGGCAGGATTTGAACCACCTTATCTGTAAATTTATATACATATAAGAATTTTAGATAATTCTTGTGAAAATATGGGAACCAGAAGTGTTGATCATTGATCCTTAGAATTTTAATGATCTAAGTTTTAGAACCATGGAGACCCTCGCAATTAACAAATTCGAAGGTGAGTGCTATATAAGAATGCAATAGTGCAAGTTCCTCGAAATCCTGGAAAGTTCTGCAATTTTGCCAAGCTTGGCTAGTTCTTTGTGAATGCAATGTTGTGATCTATAATATTGGCAGTGGTGTATATCGTCAATGCTGAAAGAAAGTCTCCAGCATGATGGCTTTTTTAATTTTAAATTACTCATTTGATATCTTGTCCACAGGTGGAAGCTGAAACCAATCAACCAGAGACTGAATTGAGATCGAAAATCAAGGCTCTTGAATTAGAGACTACTAAAGTACCTTCAATATCATCGAAGCAACCAGATGAGGTAGGGCGTGACTTTCCTGTTTTGAATTAGCTTCAATCAATGATTCAGCCTTTATAAGGGTTTCAGTTCATCCAGTTTTGACTTTTTCTTCCTCTAGTGCGTTTTACGATCTAATATTAAACTTATTCTCTATTCTTGTAGCTTGAAATAGCCAAGGAATTGGACAGGATGTCAGCCAAGTTAGAATCTATTGATGAACTATTGTCCTCATCATCTCCAGCAGATCTACAAGTACAGGGCCTTTTAAGTGGAACTGCGGATTTATGGATGCCTGTCATCACTGCTACCACAGAGGAGCGTCAGGCATTTGCAGCAGCTGCAGAGGAGCAAGACACTTCAAGAAACAAAAAATAACATTGTGTTAAATCTTTTGGATTTCCACCGTGTAGAAGTTTAAAGATGATCTACGCATGTTTTGAATGGACTCTCCATCTATCTTCAAGATTGCCAAGGCATCTCAGTAGTATTAATCAAAAGGTGTTATTATATCTGTTCAATCTTCAATATGCTAAGCCATCTCAGTAGTATTAATCTGAAGGTGTTATTATATCTGTTCATGGGCTTAAAGCTTTACATACTTAAGTATAAGTTACTTCATGGGCTTTACATGCGTTAGTATAAGTATTCTTTCATATTATGATATTTATGATTTGGAAATTGTGCATTTTTTGGTTAAACTAGATCAAAATGTTTAATTGAAGATGTATTGATGCTTCCGGTTCACCACAAGGAAATTGATTGCACTGTGCTTCCTTTCCAAGGAAGCTTTTTACAAATTCCATTCTTTGCCAAGTCTTCTTACTCCTTAACCCCCTCTTCTTTCATTAAGGCATTCAGTTAAAATCTGTTCTTACAATCTGCTGTTTCTCTATGTGGTGCTGAAAAATTGGATGGACATTGCTTTAACGTTTAAATATGTGATATGGTGCTTGATTTGATCACCTTCCAGCAGATGGAGGTAATACCAACATTTCTTGAATTTGTCTCATGGCTTTAAATTATTCAGTTAGAAAGGGAATAAAATGGGAATCGCCTCACAGGGGTGATGCTCTTTACTCAATTTAATTTGAATCATGGAATTCAGAATCTTGGCAGAGTTGTTAATAGATCTGCATTTCCACGACCCAGGCAATTTCTGGTTGATAGAAAACACTTCCTCTCACTAGAGGTATTTCTTGTAAGACCAAAATAATCAGCAGAATGTTGGAGACGAGTCATACCTAAGGGGGAATATTTCTGGTCACAGGAGGCTTTCCTATCAAATAGAAAATGCCTCTTGTAACTGTGTGACATGTAATTTACCTAATAATATTATAATGTTAAATGTTATCGCAAACATGAGTTATGGCCATTTTGGTAATAGGTATGATAAAATTTAAATATATAAATAGCTCCAGTACATCGTATCTTCATCATACTTACAAATAGAATATAATTACTATCTGTAATCATTTTTGTCATGACTGAGTCTTAATGCCTTTATGGATCGTAGTGATTCTCTGATATTCTGCTAGTGGTATCAGAGTAATATGTCCTATTGTGATGCTTCTAACATTGTTTTTCACTTCACTTTCTTCTGTTATACTCCAAGTGTCGCATCTATTCTGTACTGATCTTCTCACTTCCGTTCAATTAATTTTTTTGCACTTTTTGCTTCATATTTTTCTGGCATTCTAGAAACTCTTCTAACATTACATTAGACTACTGCCACAGACCAGGAGTTTTGGTGATGGTTATGATAAAAATATAAATAGCTCCATTGCATTGGATCATCATCATACTTACAAATTCAATATAATTTCTATCTGTAAGCACTTTTTGTTGTGACCGTGTCTTAATGCCTTTATGGATTGTAGTGATCCTCTGATGTGCTGCCAGTGGTATCAACATATCGTTTCACCATGCTTCCAACAAGAATTCTCGCTTGACTCTCTCCTGTTCACTTCCTTCCAATTCTTTTTTCTCACTTTATGCTTTCGTACTTTTCTAGCAGTCTAAAAACTCTTACAACACTCCATTCAACATTCCCGCCACAGCCCTGGATGTGCTGTGGAGAAGGATCCTACCAGAGGTTCCTAGAAGTGCAACAGGCAGAGTGATGACTGACTAGTAGATAGCCATGGTTTTGGGTTACATCCATGGAGGGTTGGTAGTAGGTACTGACTGACCTGGAGTACTCTAGGTGGCCTTCGAATGCTGGAGAGATGACCCAGACCTTTATCCTTGTTGTCATATTGGCTGATGAGCTTAGATCCATAAAGGGAGGGTTGTGGAGGTGATGCAGGGGGGTCATGGTAGGCTCCCCAAAAATTAGAACTCTTTGTGCAGCAAAACTAACCATTCTCCTAGCATCATGGCACGGATTACACACGGCAATAATCTGATGTCCAACAGTTCTTCAAAAACTGTTCGCTCTTTGTGGGGCCACATACCCTTGGGTTACCTTCATTCTTCAGTCGATGCTGCTGCATGTGCATCAGACTCACCTGATTAGCAAAATGAAGCACGGCGTTGTGCTGTTTCTGCATCCTTCTCTCCTCTTCTTCCGGTGCTGTCTTGATTTCTTTTTGTCCCTGTTCATTTAGTTATGCAGTTTTCTTACCACTCTTTCACAACATCTACCCAGTATTCATTTTACTGGAGCTGACACTCTCTGACAACGTCTAGCCAAACAACCTCTCTCTATTGGAGCTGTCTTCCTTACAGCATCTACCCAGCAATCCTCTGACTGTCAGAGCTGTCTTTCTTACAGGATTCAAACCTGCAGTCTTCTCTTCTCATCCCTCTTTGTTCCCTGGGTCTCTTCCTTTCAGTAATTTTATCACAATACCATCTTCTTTCTGAGAGATCTTCATCTCTTCCCTGCAGCTTCAGGATCTGTCTTCTCTATCGGTTTGGCAGCAATTTAACTTGGCAGTCCATTCTACGTTCTTTCTGGTTGTCTTCTCTTCAGGTTCTTATTGTCTCTCTTTCTCCTCTTTCCAGTGATATTCCTGCTCTGCCACCTTTGATACAGGGGGTGTGGTAGGCCAAAACAAAATCAGAACTCTGTATAGCGAAACTACTTCAGGCTGAACTAAGATGGCTGAACCAAGATGGCTGAACCCGTTCTCTTATTATCCTGGTAAATTACACACAGCAATAATCTACTGTTTGGCATTTTCTCAAACACTGTTTGCTCTTTGTTGGACATGTGGGTTACGGCCCACTACTATTCTCAGCGATTTAGTCGTGCAATCTCAACGTTAGTATAGAAAGTCAGTCACAAAATGGGATTATAGTACACAGCTGATCACTCGAGCATTTCCTCTTTGGAACAAAAATTGTCATACAGAGGCAATGCTCCATGCGCACGACTAGCTGATAATCCTCGTTCAGACATCTCAGCACTAATGCATATATCATAGACTTCACTGGAACAAGACAAATGTACTCATCTCATTAATGATGCAAATGCACAGCTACAATATTGCAACAGGCACCTCAGCGTCTTGACCTATGATTCTATCTTTGTGGCACTCAACCTTTTACCAACTCTATGTTTTTATTCCATCTCCCACTGGCCTATCTAACTAGGCTAGCCAATAGCTCTATCTATTTCAATTGATTCTCCATCAGTGGACAGCACTTATCTCATCAAAGGCTCTTCTATTTATGATCATGCTGGTATCTGTAACAGTCTGCTTTTAGCCTTCTTCGTCCCTTTTCACAACTGCTCCTCCATTTTTTCGTTCCTCGTCTCCCATGGATTTTAACTTCTCCACGTTTCTGTGGCTTTTCATCTCCAATGGACGTTTACTGCTCCATGTAATGGCTTTGTAACAGTCCTGTAACTCTCATATCGATCCAACTCTCTTGTGGTCCACTTATTTCCTCAATCGGCCTATTCCCATTTTTCTTATACATGTGCATGATACTTCTCCCTTGGTCAACCTCTGTGCACATACCCTTAGGGTACCTTTGTTCTTCAGTCAATGTTCCTGCATCAGAGGAAAAGTATGGGCATGCTTCATGATAGTGCTCGTGTGAGAAGAGCAGCAGATGAATTATTAGGTGGTCCACGTGGAGATGAAGATTGGGTAAAGAAGGGAGTGCTTCTCAGTTTGATTAAGGTACGTAAGGATTTGATTTTGGCAAGGACAATTATAACCATTGTTTTCAGAATTTCTACAAGCAAGAATACCAGTGATCCCTTATATTGACTAGAGGACCATAGCATTCTTCTTCGCACACTGTTTTGTTATTACATTGTTTCTGCTATTCATAGTCTTCATCTCGTCCACCTATGTCTATGTAAGTTCAACTGTTTCGTTTCTTGTATTCATGCCAACCTGCATTCATATCATCAACATGTTACAGTTGCCACTTCCGAGTGAAAAAAAAACACAATGGCCATGACTATGTGTGATTATTTATCACATATAATTATTCCTCGTCATCCTATCTATCTGTTTATCGCCATTGCCTTTATAAATCTGAGTTAAAAAAAAAATAGAGAGCACAAAGTGGACTTGAATTCAAACTACCACTAGGAAATTCAAGTATCCTAAACCAGTTTTCCTATTGGTGAAGTTAGTACAAAAGGAAAAGAAGAACAAATACGTGTCTAAAATCGTCTCTTAAATAGGATGAAAAAGGTAGATTGTAATATTATTATGAAATGACAAAGACAATGCTATTTGGTGAAGTTGTGCAATGATTAAACAATGGAAGGTACAATTTATACACCAGTAGCCCTCCCAACTAGCTAAAAAGCCCTAAAAACAAATATGAAAGAAATAGTTCTTTCAAATAATCACAATTTTGACTGTTTAGTCAACAATTCCAAGAAATATGATGAAATAACAGAGAATGGAGTTGAGGAAGCAAGCAGCGATGAAATCGGAATCTTTTCTAGATATTATAATTTTAGAGCGACTCTTTTGTCAAATCATAAGGATGGCAGTGATAAATTGCAGCGATGAAATCGGAATCTTTTCTGGATATTATAATTTTACAGTGACTCTTTTGTCAATCACAAGGATGGCAGTGATAAATTACAGTATCACTAATGTCTGGTGAAAGGGATAAAAATCTGTGAAGATGTTGGCATTTCTCAGCTACTATTTGTCGATGATATTATGATGATATTTGGACAAGGCTCAAGAAGGAAGATCAAAAGAATAAAGGAGATGTTGGATAGTTATCGCAAGGCTATAGGTATGGTGTGTAATTAAAAAAAAATGTCTACTATAACCATGAAACAAGGGAAGGAGATAAAGCCTAGATTTCAATGAATGTGCTGGATTTGAACAAGGAGTAACGTACTTGGGGTTTAAAACTTTAATCTAAAACCTAATGGTTATAAGTATGAATGTGGTGGATTTGAATAAGGAGTAAAGTATTAATGGTTATAAGCATGAATGTGGTGGATTTGAATAAGAAGTAAAGCATTTGGGGTTTAAAACTTTAATCTAAAATCCAATGGTTATATGTCTGAGAATTGGATCTGGCTATTCAACAAAATTGAAGTTATGCTGCAATAAATGGGTGTCAAGATTAAGGAGATTAGTTTTGATAAAGCCCATGTTGGAAAGCATGCTAGTGTATTGGATGACCATGTTTATATTCCTAACGACATTCTTAGGAAGGTTAGGAAAAAAATGTTTTAATTTTCCTCTATATAAGAAAAAGAGGAGGAAGGAATACCTTTAGTAAAATGGTCTAAAATTGCAAATCTGAAAGAAGCTGGAAGATGGGGTTTGAAAAATATCCATAGCTTCAGTTTAGTACTTGCAGCAAAAAGGTTTATGGTGGCTAATTTGTAATGAAGGTGTGTGGTGTAAGGCTATGAAAAAGAGAAGGATTTCAGAAATTGATTATCTTACACAAGAAATAGAGTTCTAGTGGGGGTTCAATTATATGGAGCGCATTGGTGAAAACTTTTACATTAATTATGAAATGGTTAGCTTGGAAGGTTGGAAGAGGAACGAGTGTGAGAATTGGTGAGGACTCTTTGATTGGATGTAAAGATAATCAGAGAAAATTGTAAGGATCCATACTTATTTAAAAGTGTATAAACCTTGGCGAATCTTACCAATTCCTAAAATGTCAACTATAAAATATTTGGCAATATTTTTTTGAGAATATTTCAAACTCAAGGATTTTATATAGTTTGTATAATAATTTGACTATTTTTAGAGTGAAAAATCTTTACCCCATCAAAATTGGGAAAACCGGGCTTTAAAAGATGCAAGTTGGCAAATTTTATTTTTTTGACAAAAACATGGAAAAATAGTCCAAAGGCTAAATTTTGCCCCTAAATTTTCCTTGAAGGTAATTATGGGTTCCCTGAGGACTTGAGAAGGGATATTCATCTGATAGGAATGTATTCATTGGTAGATGTAGCTAATGTTGATGGTAGGGATGTTTGGTCTCAAGCTTGGAAGAAGATAGATTATTTGGTTTTGGTCGGGACAAATGCTGGTGAATGGAACTTTTTTCTAGAATTTTAACTTCTAGTGCATTAAAACTATCTGAGGGGAATGATATGATTAAGTGGTAAAAAATAGTGATCTCGGGACGCTTCTCTCCAAGCTCTTTGAGCATAGAAATACAATTTTAAAACAAACTAAATAATTTGTTTCTTTAGGTTCGATAGACCAAAGCTTGGTCTCAGGGGACATTAACCATCATCATTATCATCATCACAACAAAATTGGGCTATAAAGCAAAAATGGAAGACGAAATGGAGGGGGGAAACCTTGATGGTGGTGCATGGTATGGAAATTAGAAAGTCCATTGGAAGCTGAAATATTCTTGTGGTTAGCCATGGACAACAAAATCCAAACTTCAGATAATTGCCAGAAAAGAAATGTGTAAGGCCTTGAAAGGTGCATTATGTGCAAAATTAATGAGGAATTTGCTAACCACTTATTTGTTAATTGTCTTTTTACTAGTGAAATCTAGAAAGAGATATAGCATATTACCAATGGGAAGAATCGATGAGAGTAGAAGTCCTCCATAGAATGTTTTCATTCATGGATAATAGACAGAGTTGTAGAAGCTCACAAGGGTCTTCCTTGTTTTGTGATTTTGGGAATGTGGATATCTCGAAACAAAATGGTTTTTCAAGGCTTAGAATTAAATCTTGCTCAAGGTGCGCATAAAATAAGAAGTGCTAGTTTTGGTAATTAGACTTTTGCCAAAGAGAAAATACAAAATTTAAAAGAGCCTAATATTATTTTGAACATGCTAGGGTTTCTATGATGGTTCTCATTAGAGAGGCCTATGTGGTGTTGGTGCTATTTCATTTAGTGTTTCAAAGGGACGATTTCCCCAGGGTCGGGGAGCGCCCCCTCACCCCCACGCCCTAGGGACTTAGGGGTTCTTGACAAAATGTTTCTCCTCGTGCCAAATGTAGCGAAACTTGAGGAAACACATAGGGGAACTTGTTCCCTTGTTTTGAAGCGTGCACCGGTGAAGTGGGGCACTTAGGTGATCCTTCCCGAAAGTAGGGGGGATATGGATACTAGATAGAGCTCAAAAGAAGCATGAATCTGGGAATATGCTATCCTAGAGTACTATTACTCCTTTGATCGATTTTGATTGGGCCAACAAAATTTTTTAAGGTTAAAATATTGGTGCACTTATAATAATTGATTAAAGTTCTAGAATACTAGGAGAGGGTTTTTTTACAAGCTTTAGATGTGAATGATGCAGTTGGTTTAATAGATGATAACCCTCAAATATATTTTTGCATTGATTTTGAACAAGTTTAAAAGGGTGTTCACCCCTTTTATATTACTTTGAGGATTAATAGTGTTGGTTTATTGGTCAATACTGAGAGGGCGGGGGGGTGAATCAGTGTTGTTATCTTTTTACTAATTTAATCACTTTTTACTAATTTAACAACAAGAATACACAGAACACAATTTTAACCTGGAAGCCCAATAAGGTAAACCACCAATACGTCCTATTACTGCAAAATTGTTATTTACAAATTGTTTTGCCTCCTGCTACAGAAAAGGATGGTATTACACCCTATTTACCAGCAACTACTAAAAGGAGGCTACGACCCCCTGGTTTATCTACTACTACTGAAAGGATTCTACGACACCCTATTTACCAGCTACCACTAGAAGGAGGCTACGACCCCCTGGTTTATCAGTTGCTACTGAAAGGATGCTATGACACCCTGTTTTGTCAGCTATGACTGACAGGATGCTCCTACACCCTATTTACCAGCTTCTGCTGGAAGGAGGAAACAACCTCCTATAGGCCTGTTGCATGCCCTAGCGCCAGCCTGTCACCCTAATATGTTTTTTGTAATATGCTAGATTTCTTTTCCCTCCATTATCTGCCACACCCACTGGTCTCTGTTTCTAATTTTCTGATCTGGACTCCAAGACCGTTTCTCTCACTCATACTTCTGCATATACGTATCTTCACATTTTCTACGGACGTATTGTTCTGGAAACACACCCTTTCAAATATGATAATCACACTTATCATAATTCTGTTTATGAACATCTAATTATAAAATTAAAACTACCATATACTCTTCCAATAATGGAGTATAATCTCTTCATACTTGAAGGCATCACTTGTAAGGATTGCAGGAAATATTTACTACATGTAAATATCGAACTAGAACATTCTTTCACACCCTTTCATTCATTCAACACCTCAGAATTCATTTCCGCAGCTCGACTTAACATTTTCTGGTGCTTCCGCAATCTCCTTATCCATAACCAATCTAGGTCGTTGATCTAATTTTGAGACTCTCTGGTCCGTTGATCTAGCACACAAATTTCCTCCTCGAAATCGTATTTCCGTACCACGGTTTCCTAATCAACGATTCCCCACCGTTGATCTTCATCGAGCATTTTTCTAACTGTTGATCTGAGGTAAGATGCAGATTGCAGAATGCGAGTTTGTGACTTTTCCAAAATGTCTTTTCTCAATTTCCGCAATTGTCTTTCCGCACCAATCGTTCTGCACCGTTGATCTCCTGCGGGATTTTCCATGACTGTTGATATGAGATAAGATGAAGATTGTGGGATGCGGAAATGTGACATTTCCTCAAATTGTATCTCGACTTTCTGCAAGATCCTTTCCACAAGCTCCTTTCTGCAAGCTCATTTCTGCAAACTTCTTTACGCAATTTTTTTTCCACATCGTCAATCTCTTGCGGAGTCTTTTCCAACCTTCGATCTTCCAGATTGCAGGTTGCAGAATGCGGGTTCATAGAATCTTTAAACGTTATTTCTGCATTTTTTCTTCTGCACCGTTGATCTCTTTTAGTGGAACTAATCTCAACTGTCCGATCTTGATCTTTTGCGGAACTTTAGATTTTCTGCCCAACTATCGGAATTAATCCTTAACCATCGGATCTAGTGCGAGACTAATATAAGACGTCCAATCTTGATTGTTGCGGAACTGATCCTTAATCGTCGGATCTCGTGTGGGTTGCATCATGACCGTCAATTTTAGATCGAATGCGGATCTCACCATGACTTTGCGGATCTGCACGATTTTTTTGTGGAAATCCTCTACGACTGTTTCTAACAATTTTGAAGATTTATATACATAGAGAATTTCATCATGCTGCTGATTATCACTCTCGCAGATATAGTTTCTCTGAAGAATTTATAAACACTCTTGCAGATATAGTTTCTCTGTTCTTCAAATGTTACATATACTCTATCTCCCATTCATTTCACTCTTCTGCAGTTCCACTCTTCATTTGTCTAACCAGCTTTGTCATTCATACTACATCTCTACTTCCACTCGATCTTCGTTCTTTGTTTTATTAACCATTGTTTACATCATACTGTTGACACTGTCTTGGAAGTCTTCAGATCAGTCATTCATGTTGTCTTATCATCCATGTCCATCTCATCATCTCATCCAATGAACTTTTATGACATCATCATTAGGACACCATCATATTCCATGTCATCATATGTGTCATGCCACATCCTCAACTATGCCATGCCATGCCATCACTACCTTAGTCTTTCACTGAGTTTGTCCTGCCATCATATCCACTGGTTATTCCTTTGTCATTTGTGAACACCTTTGACATCAATGACAACTATATACTCAACAAACAACAGGATTTGAGCCCAAAATATGACGACAGAATTCGATGACATCCGACGTAAAGTATGTTTTTGTCGGATTGCAATGATAAAAAGTACTGTACCTTCCGATTTATTTTTGTCATCTTGCAGAATCATCAGTTTTTCGACTTTCATCAACGTAGTTTTTTCGACGAGTCTTCCGGTCACTTCAACGAAAATCGTTCATCAGATTTGCAATGACAAGTGAAGGGAGATTCGTCAGATTTGAGATGAATAGTGATCAATCTCTTTGACCCCCAGTGGATCCTTCAGAGTCATATGAACCACTAGAAGAACTCTTTCTCCTTCATAATCATCATCATCGTCATCGTCATCATCTTCATCATCATTTCATATGAGATCAACATGGTGATCACCACCATCATCATCATCAACATCATCACCATCATCATCATCATCAACATCATCATCATCATCATCAACAACAACATCATCATCGTCGTCGTCATCGTCATCAACATCATCATCGTCGTCGTCGTCATCGTCATATATATAGATCATCATCATCAACATCATCGTCATCGTCGTCATTGTCATCATTATCGTCATCGTCGTTGTCATCATCATCGTCGTCGTCGTCGTCATCATCATCATCATCGTCATCTTCATCATCATTTCATATGAGATCACCATGGTGATCCCATCATCATCATCATCGTGGTCGTCATCGTCATCAACATCATCATCGTTGTCATCGTCATCATCAACATCATCATCATCATCATCGTCATCGTCATTGTCATCATCGTCGTCGTCGCCATCATCATCATCATCATCATCTTCATCATCATGTCATATGAGATTAACATGGTGATCACCATCATTATCCTTGTTAGGTTGATTTTCCTTATTAAATATATATACAAAAACATTACATAAAAAAATAATTAATAAGCATATTTAATATATAAATAAAAATATAAAAATATAAAACATAACAAATAAACCTAAACTTTCAAACTCACTTATCTTCCCAGCCGCACGAATGCATTTTCACTTACCTCCCCTGCCGCGCGAATCCATTTTCACTTACCTCACCAAGCATAGAGCCTGGAGGTCGCAAAATTCAGCAAGAGACTGTGTTTTCAATTACCTTACCAATCCTGAATCTGCGTTTTCAACAAGAGATTTTGTAAGGGTTGTCGAGGTCTCGAAGGTCACAGACATTGAGAGGCCACATAGAAGAGGTCGCAGAGGTCATCGGGAGGTTACAATGCCCCAAAAATCGGTAAATACCTTCCATTTAACCCCATATTACTCTATAAAATTTCTGAATGTTTCAATGTTGCGAATGGAAAAATGATCTTCGTGAGCTTGTCATCAAAACATGTACTCTCAAATTTTAGAAATACATATTACATAAATTGTCAATGCTTGTAATATGACAAAGAAGATGATCCACTTGTTCTGAAAAAGTAAATTGTCATTTCCCATCAATGTCTCTACCATCTAGCTTCGATACTTTGACTCATTTCAGCACTGATACCGCATTAGCATCCCCCCAAAACCATGACTTCTTTGTTCCATGTTCATACAAGAAAATAGTGTGCGTAGGTCACTATAACTTTCAACCCGAAGTTATTTTTCTTTCATCCTCATTTGCATCTCTCTTATTTGATGTCTTTCAAAATCATTCAAAGAGCTAAATCTCGTGTCTAACAAGCTCATGTGTGTAGCATTTTGGCTGTCAGACCTAATTATTTGAAATTATTGATTTTTGTGAGCCTTTTGGCCTTTGACTTGTGTCCTTAGTAAAATGAATTTGACTATTTCCCATAGAAATAATCCCATTATCACTATCCTCTGTTCCTTCAAATTTCATGTATGTTTGAATATAACCAACTAGTAAAGGATATTCTTGGATATGGGCCAAAAAGGAGGGAGAAGTATAAATAATTTTCTCATTCACTATAAACCTTCCATTTACGATGCCCCAAAAATCGAGAGGTTACAATGCCCCAAAAATCGGTAAATACCTTCCATTTAACCTCATATTACTCTATAAAATTTCTCAATGTTTCAATGTTGCGGATGGAAAAATGATTTTACAAAAAATTAATCTATTAGATTTGGTTTAGGGTGAATTTTTCTCTATGAATGCATATGAATGGGTGAGATAACAACCTGCACAAAGAGAGAACTCATCACATGATTACCCCATGGTGAATTGGTAAATGATTTTCTTAGTTGGTAAAGTGAATTTGGTAAATGATTTTCTCATGAACTCTCAATCAGGTACTAAGGACTGTATTATGAAAGAGAGTAAAATAATAGGTTTCAAATTTGACGAAAAGATGACGCATTTCTCTTTGTGTGTGGTTGCACCCTTCATCATATAGCAATTAGATGAATTGATAATCTATCTACAACCAAAGAGAAAAGAGGATGCCATAACTGAATGTTAGAAATTCCTATTTATAGCTAGTGAATCCTTCTTTAAAGATTTGTACCAAAGAAAGGAGCTCGCATGGATTGCACACATTAATCACATAACCTCCTTTTTCTCAACTCAATTTTAAAACATATGAATCCCACATTAAGAATAACGCTGTCAATTTACTAGTATAGTTACACTCGAAAAGATGATGCACACTCTCTTCAAAGACCATATTAAATCTCTTTCTTCTCCAAATAAGTCATTATCTTGAACACATAAATGAAGACTAGACCAAAACTATTAAATAAGAGAAATACCATGCTCAAGTTGGTAGTTTTCACATTAAATAAGGTTATGGTTTGTGCTTTTTCTAACTAGCAACAATACTAATCTCTGCAAAAACACATCCTTAAAATGATAGAAATGGTTTTCATCTCTTGCAAATTTCTCACTTCACAATCTTGGATATGAAAGCAAACTTCCGATTGAAACCTTAATGATCTAGATAAATTTAGAATTGGGAAATACCCGTATGTATAAGCATTGTTCCCCCATATGCATGGATCCTAGAACATGGTATAGTTATGGCCATGCATGAAATTTCTGCAAGATTATCATAAGATTTGTGGCTGGAAAGAGTGTCCATTTGCTACAAGAGTAGCTTACTCCTACATAGAGAGGAATTCCAGGGCTTGCATTGATAAGACCAACAGCAATGGTCAGCTTCTCATTGTGACTACAAAGCATGTTTTCAATCAACTCCTTCTCGGCTTCTAGCAACACAAAATTTGTCTTAACCACATATACCATGCATCCTTCATCTCCCAACCATTGTTTTGAATGCCACATATTTCTCTTGATTGAGGATGCAACCTATCTCCTGCAAGCTTTATACTGTGATTTTTTACTTCCCTTCCTCTCATCATTACTTGGATTTTTAGTCATCATCCCAGTTTCTAGTAGCAGTGTAACACATATCTAGCATTTTAGGGTTGTAAAGTAAAAGGTCGTTCTGCAACATGACCTTCCACATTAATGTTGTTGTGGAATCTGCTGATACAAAACAAGGCTTGCACACACCTGCATCAGGATCCACTGCCATCCCTTGTATTAGTAATGTTCCTCCTCTAAATAGATGACGCATCCAAGAAGGGAACCTCTATGGCATAATTCTTTGAATTTGGTGTGATGATATAATAATCTTGAACCATGGAATATGAAAGTATCGTTGACATAAAACTACACCAGTACCATTAATTCAAACCAAGAAACATTCTCTGGTCATTGACCAAGGCTATGATTTTTGCTTATTTTAACCATGGTAGCAAAAGACATCATCCAGCCAAAAATTACAAGGTCTTTAATTATGTGCTTTTGGTTGGATGTGTAATTGACGTACTTTTGGGGGTGATGGTCAACCTTCACAACATCTTCATCACAAAATTGCCTCAGTGTTGTTGCTGCTACAACCCTTGAAATTTTCTTGAAATCAGCGAAATTAGAGCTGCATCTAGCCTCCACAAATTTCCTCAGACAGTTCGTTGTTTCAGAGAACTAATTTTTTTTTTTTTTTTTAATGAAGAGCATTGGGTATTTATACTGGTTTCCATTAATTTCTAAGTTGACCTGTCATAAAGGATTTTTATTTTTATTTAAATTTGAGCCGACTTTAGTAAGGTGAGAGTTTAATTTAATGTTTTATTTTGTCTTTGAATTATCAATTTAATGGTCAAACTTGGTGTTAATTAAGTCTTGTTTTATATGCCTTTAGGGCTTGTTTTCCTACATATGGTGTGAGTGCCTTCATCTTCTTTTTCTCTAGGGTCATCCCCAAAGGTTCCAAGACCCCAAATTCCCACATCATCTTCATTTCTTCAAGCCTATTAAACCATCTAATGTGTGGCTCAAAAGGTTTCTTTTTCAAGTGCATGGTATTCTCAAGACATCCACATCATCTAATTACCTTTATTACCAAGTATGTGGACTTCATTTATCATGAAGGAACAAATGGCCACAGAATGGGTCATTAGGTGTTCCAATGGCTCCAATTCCCACATCCAATTTCATTCTTGCCATGTCATCATACTCCTTTTTCCATATAATCAATCTTTGATTTACTTTGTCATTTATGGTTTGTCATCAATGAAAACCAATGCTCAACATTTAGACTGTAAACTTTTTCAGCGTTTAGCATCTGTACACCATTGTAATTTTGCATAGCCATCTGGGCTGCTGCACGGATTACAAACTCCAGAAAACCATAACCTACTGATTCTCCAGTTTTTTCATTGTGAACAATTTTAAGATAAAGAAGGTCTTGGGTTGATGAAAAACAATCATGCAGGTAAGTAGTATTCATCCAATACAGTAAACCTTTGATCCAATACTGTAAACATCATCAAACATGTAGGAAGAAGAGTCCATTCATGGTCTAGACAAAGGTACTAGGAAAATTGGTAATGCCATGGAAGGGCATTACCAACCACTAATAGGTACCAAAATTAGTCTTTAAATGTATTTTCCATACATTTGTAGGTTTTTAAAATGTAGCTTTTTAATGATACAAGGTTGGGAGAGATATTGGCCATATGGGTAAATTGTAGAGATTTGGCGACCTTGATGAAAAGGAAAATTACCTTGGTTAAAAATTGTTGTTTGTAAATGAATGGGTGTCATATCAAATATGACTTGGATATTATTACTCTCGGTTCATATGAAGTGTTTATTGGAATGGATTGGATATAATTGCATCATGCTATTCTTGACTGTCATGATAAAATTATGATGTTCCTGGATGAGGATGGTAAAATAATTTAGGTTAAAAGAATCCCAAGGCCGATTTTAGTAAGAAAAATATCAACCATACAAATGAAGAAATGTCTCAGGAATGGATACCAATTGTATGTGATCCATGTGGAAGAATTATCCACTGATATGGAGCCTCACATTAGAGAAAATCTCGTGTTGCAAAAATTTCAAGGTGTGTTCCAAAAAGTTCCTAGGCTATGATAGCCTATCTCTTTATAAGGACTTCATGTGAGGATATTTCTCAAGTGTATATCACCATTATACACGAAATGCATGAACACATATAAGAAATACTAGATAATTTCTATAACTTTCAAATCTTTAGAGAAATTGAGCAATTTCATACGAAATTTCTTTTTCTGTCTATGTTAATTAGAAACAAATTTTTTCACAAAGTTAAAACTAGCAAACCTTAACTAGTTTAGTCGTCCCTTCATCTTTGGCAGTCTCTGCCAATTTTCCACCCAACTTCACTAGCACTTTCCTTCTAGCACCATAGCACTCCATATATCTGCTCTCTAAACTATATCACATAACCAGAGTCTTAGTGCTAATATACTAACACTCTTTAACACTTTGCCTCATTCCGTAAGACCTCAACTCGACAGGTTTTAACCCTCATTGTTCGCCTGTTGTCATAATACACAAAAGGTGCTTACTTCCTTTGCTCTTTACACATGAACATAGCTTCACGAACCATGCCTATCACTCTCACACGAAAAGTGTTTTACCCTAACCTCATTTCATTACATACGACCAAGACCTCTCAACCAAGGCCATATCTCAATATTGACTTTGAATTTCACTTATTTCAGTTTATCATATGTAGACTGAGAAATCTCAGTGTAAAACAATAATTACACCTATATATTTTCAAATTTCTCAATCTTGCATAAATCGATTACAAATAAACCAATAAACCTTTTTCTCAAATAGATCTTTACAACTAGAGAATTGTATCTCTGTATATGCTCCAGGAATAAAATTTCGAGCTCCTCCTATTTATCTAGTCTTCAAGCTTCAATGAACTATCAAGATATGTGAGATAAAACAAGCCTCCTCAAGCTACCCTCAGCTCTGTGATCCAACCAACAACTCTCGTGAGATATCCAAAACAACTATCTAACCTAATGATTTGACTGTGTTAAATACAAGTGCAGTTATGTTTTCCCCAAATGCTACAATAAAGGAACAAAACCATTATTGAGATCAACTAACCCCTATGATTCATTAGTGACTCACTAACTGACTGCTAGAATCACTCTACTAACTTAACTAACTCAACCCTAACATTTACAAGTGGAAAGGATCAAGTATCCTTATCCAAAATTATTCAGCTTTTATCAAATAAAGCAAATTTACATAGGTGAGATTCTAGGTCTCCTTAGGTTTCAGTTAACTTTTGTGAAGTGATGGATGACTTCATCTTCATAAGCCTATGCTCTTGCATCAGGCTACCTCCTAAATGAGACATTGATTTTACAACCGACATGGTACCAAGAACAATGCTAGTTTCTAGAGATCCTCACAGAATGAGTACCCCACAACTGAAAGACTATCAGCAAGACTACCTTCAGGAATAGGTATGGGAACTATGAATATACAATAGTACCTTTTGGATTGACGATTGTTCTAGCTACATTAATGTGTTTGATGAATGATGTATTCAAAGAATTTTTGGATATATTCATTATAGTATCTTTGGATGACATAATGATTTATTCCAAGATAGAAGAGGAACATGAAGAACATCTCAGGAACATGAATATATAGTTTGTCAGTTGTTTGTATGGATGCAAACCTTATCTCTTCATATCTAAGTGGGCCCCATCATTATTTGTGCAACAAGTTCTCTTTGAAACATGGTTCTCAATTCCAAGCACTCCAATAACCTTAATCAAGTGATTACTTGTTGTCTTAGTAGCATCCAAATCTCCATGGAACATCATAGCTAACATATTGACACCTTCTATATCTAGCATCCATTCTGTCTCAGGCTTAAATCCATGATTCTCATCAAACTTGTTGATTTTTCAAGACTTGGTAAAAACTTTATCAATATCTGGAATTCCCTTGAGAGCCAATTTTGTAAGCATGTTACTTTCAATTTTCTTCAAAATTACATCATCTTCGGAATTTTGGTTTTGTGATTCCCCTTTAGGACCCTCTTGATTCATAATACGTATACGAGGAATAAGTTTTTCTGCATTATTGTCATTAAAAATGCATGTCAAATCATCATCAAACTCAAGGTTCATCTTTTTTGCAATGTCTTCCATACTCTACTTTTTATCATCTGAGTAGTTGTTTCACCAATAGAATGTGCCACAACATAGCCAATCATCTCATCTGGAGCTACTAAGGACTACAAGAAAAGAGATTCAAAAGCTACCAATTGTTCTAGTTGCAAGATTATGTGGTTTTTCTTTTCATAAGTTGTTTTATTGTTTTCATTGATTCAAATATGCACTCTTTACAAATAGGTAAAATTTTGTTTATAATATTTGATTCATATAGAACTAATATACAATTATCATGTTTGATTCATGCAGAATTAATACACAGTCTCTCACTTTATCCTAGTAGAAATAATGGAAAATGTACATGTCATACTTTGAAAAATCTGAGAACCTATGCTTCTATCCCTTTACAATTGTGGATACGAAACATACTTTGGTACGAGAAATCAGATAACACTCAAATGCTTCCATTATGTGTAGAAGCTCCAAGCTGTTATAGCCCAATGTTGTACATATCCTAATGTATGGTTGTATGAGTAGACGCCAATATACAAAATATTATATAAGGTGTTTTCTCATAAGTATGATTGAATTAGCATAAAACAATAGAAAACATCGATTAAAAGGTATCATAGCAAGTTTTATGTCATCCATTCTTTTTAAATACAAATATTGACCTAGTAAAGAGTTAGCTTGTGTTGTAAGTATTTATTAATTAATCCACAAATTAGATCCTATGATGTTGACTATAAGCTCAATTTATTCCAAAGCAACTATATTCTCAACCATTACCTCAATGTAAATAACATTTTAACAAACCAAAGACATTCATTTCAATACTAACAACGATCATGAGCTAGTATTACTTCCAAAATCATAAGCCAACTTTAGATTATCTTCACACTTGTGCTCTATATGACTAGGCACCAAAGATAAAATTCCAATAACATTCATAACTTACCGAAGGATAATTTGTTTTATCTAAAGCATTGCACAATATTTAGCTAGAGGAGATGTTTTTCAAGGTGATATACTTATGAAATCAAAATGCTTAGGCTGCAACTGAAATAGTCAACCAATATGCCTTACAAGAATTTCCAAGAGTGGAGTAATGAAGACATATCTAAAAGGTAACAAAGAGACAATTGGTATCAGTTTTATCTTAGATGCATGCACAATGAAAGATAGTGATGGTTGTAGTAAGTCATCATACTCATATTCAATTTATCAAATGGTTTGCCAAACAAATGTTGCTTAGGTGTGACAATAATGAATTAAATGTAGACTTGCAACAATAGAAAGCAAATGGTGACAAGGAACACTATGATCAAAATTCAGATTTATCTCAAGAAGCATAAGGTCACAATATATTCATATATCTCACATTAGTTTGGCATCCATTCTTATCAATATACTCATAAACATTTTATGTGCCAATATATTAGTACCATTTGAATTAGTCTTGAAATACAAAGTTCAACATCGCTTATGTACTTACTTATGTAAGGTGTAACTTATTTACTTACTGACATTGTCTTCTTCATGGCATTCCCAATAGTAAAAAAAGGAGAATCTGACATTGTTTTCTTCATGGCATTCACAGTAGTAAACAAAAGGAGAATCTAAGTTACTAATGGATATATTCACAAATATACAGACATATTGTCCCATTAGTAGACAACAAAACATAAATACATGTTTATTTCGCTAGAGAGGTCCCAGAACCCTAGTTTCCATCAACAATGTTCTGGTTGGATACTTCATTTTGCACTCGAGATTCGAAGGCCGTAGTTCCTACTTGAATCTCGGCATGAGTCAATCTATCCGCAAGCTTTTGGATGGCGTGGGATTTCTCCTAATGTTGGGATTTCTCAGCATCATTTTGCTCCCTCTAAATCAATCTCACTTCATGGAGGTCCTTTGCAAGCTGCTGAAAACATTCCCTCACTTCTCCTTTGAGTCGAGGAAGCTGACGCTTCTAAATATCCACATCATCTTTAACTCTCCTTAGTCTGCATCCCAGTGATTCTAGGCCATGTTGTGGGAAGCAAGGTTCACTCTCATCGGTGGAGTCCATGTTATCAGCCTGTTTGCAGAGGGGGCAATTATCTTGGGGGCCCTTGCAGCTTTGAACTTCTTTCCTGAGATGAATGAAGTCAGAGATAAGTTGGTGCCTATATATACTGCAGGAATGATCTGTCTCATCGGCCAAGTCACCCTTCTTCATGATGAAAACAATCATGTTGGCATGCTCTAAATCTCTAGCATAATTCACCTCAACTCTCACCCATGGCCAGATAACGTCATCCCACATGATCTTAACAGGCTTGAGATATGTTCCACATCTCTCGCATGAGGTGCATAAGACTCCATGGTTGTTATGTTTTGTACCTTCTGTAGTACAAAACCAAAATTCACAACAGGTTCCTGGGTTGGGGAGTCTAATCCGACGTACTCTGCTTCTAATTCTCTTGAATTTCTGTTCTCCCAAATCCTCCTTCCTTCATTTGTGACAAGCTTCATCATCTCCCGTACTATCTCCATTGTGATGTCTCCCGTGTCTACGTGGTGCATGCACCAATTCATTCATTCACCTTGTGTCGCACATCCTCCACACGACTGTTTTGGCGACAACCACAATATCCTATGATATCCGATGATCATGCCATAATACCGACGACAAATGCCATCGGTCTTTCTCTTTTTTTTTTGTACATATATCTGTCGAATCTTTGATGTTACATATGGATATGAACTCGAAAATATTTCCTTCTAATAAGTGTTGGTCGTAGACTATCCGACATTGATCTGTCAGAACTTCGACTTTGATATGTCAGATCTTTGACGTTGTTATGTTGGATATTCAACATTGATATCTCGGATCTTCGACGTTGGTATGTCGGATATTCGACGAGGAAAATTTGGACATTCAACAACTAATGGATGAATGAATTCTCCATATTATCTTTATACTCTATCGAATTGTTGACGAGTTTCGAAATGGAGTCGAATATCCGACAAAGTCCCACCGATGATAAAAAAAAATGTGGTTGTCGAAAAATAGACACGTGTCTATCGAAGTTGAGACAATGCATCCGTCAGATTTTGGGCTCAAATTCTGTTGTGACAATATCCCCCTTTGGCATTGATGGAAACCTCTAAAAATTCTCCCCTTTTGACAACAATGACAAAGGATAACCTGTTGTGCCAATGCTGTAGCTATTTTGATATAGGATTTCCTGTCTTTCTACTTTCTGACAACTCCCCCTATCAACATATCTCTCCCTGAGATTGCGCTTCCTCCTCTTAGTGATTTTGTAAAGGAACTAGTCCCTTATTCTGTCTAAGGTGCTCAAATACTTCCTTAGGTAGTGGTTTGGTGAAAATGACAACAATCTGTTCTTTTGTGTCAATGTATTCTATTCTGGCAGCTTTTTGAGATACTTGTTCTCTTAGATAGTGATACTTGACTGGTATATGTTTTTTCTTAGAATGCATGATAGGATTTTTAGACATATTTATAGCACTAGTGTTATCACAGTTGATCACTATTGGATGTTCATATTTTATGAGTAGATCTTCTAGGGTTTGTTCCATCCAAATAACCTGAGTGCAACATGAGGCGGCAACAATGTATTCTGCTTATGCTGTAGAGAGTGAAATTGAGGATTGTTTTTTACTTGACCATGATACTAAACAATTTCCTAGAAAGAATGCTGATCCACTAGTAATTTTTTGATCATCAACACTTCCTGCCCAATCTGCATCAGTAAACGCTTTAAAGGTAAAGTCTTTTCCTTTTGGATACCATAAACCATACTCCATGGTGCATTTTAGATATTTGAAAATCCTTTTTACTACTGTTACATGTGTTTCTTTGGGAGATGACTAGAATATAGCCACCAATCCAACAACTTGCATCACATCTGGTGTTGTGGCTGTCACATATAGAAGAATTCCAATCATGGATATAAACATGGTATGATCTACTCCAAAGATTCATCATCCTTACTTAACTTGCAACCAATGACCATAGGAGTACCAACAGGTTTGGAATTTCCATTTTAAACTTTTTCAACATATCTTTGATGTACTTAGTTTGAGAGATGAAAATTCCTTTGTTTGTTTGGTATACTTGCAATCCCAAGAAGAAATTCAATTCACCCAACATTGAAATTTCGAATTCTTTCTTCATTTCAGAGGCAAAATCTACACTTAGGATTTTAAGATTGATTCCAAATATGATATCATCCAAATAGAAAACAACAATGATCATATTTTTATCTTCAATCTTTAGGTAAATATTACTTTCAGTGGATCCTCTTTTAAAACCTTGCTATTTCAATTAATTGTCTAGTCTTGAAAACCACGCTCTTAGAGCTTGTTTAAGACCATAGAGTTCCTTCTTCAGTTTACAGACATAATCTTTGTTTTCTGACAAGAGAAACTCTTTAGGTTGTTCAATATATACCTCTTCTTCTAGTTTTCCATTTAGGAATGCAGACTTGACATCCATTTGATATACTTTAAAATTTTTATGGAATGAAAGTGCCAAAAACATTCTGATTACTTCAAGTCATGCTACAGGAGCATAAGTTTCTTCAAAGTCAACACCTTCCATTTGGGCATACCCCTTACAAACCAATCTTGCTTTGTTCCTTATTACTTGTCCATATTAATTGAACTTGTTTTTGAAAATTCATTTGGTTACTATAATGTTCTTATCTTCAGGTCTCGGGACAAGTTCCCAGTGTGGAAATTGAACCCAAGAGATAGAACAATTACACTCACAAAATTGCTAATCAAACATGAAAAATTAACACCAAAGGAGACTGAAATTAGAGCATAACACTAATCAGTATTGAGTAAGTGTACAATATCCCACCTTATGAATTAATAGTCTGCTGTAATATATAATTATATAAGAGAATTGAATGCATAAAGATGCCATTCAAAATAGTCAAAAAGCAGGCTTACCAAATCTAGTCAAATCCCCCATAGTTGCATAAAGTAGTTTCCAAATCTAGGTATATGCTCATGAATTTGATAAGTCAAGTTGGAAATCTAAAGAGGGATGGAAAGACAACTCATACATGATTTTATTTTCAGAAAAGGAGGGAGGATGATGTGGGAAAAAAACAAGTCAACTGCACCTAGTCTAGCTTTCCTTTTGCCTTAAATCAGAAATAAAACAAGGTAGCTTTTCAGAAAAAGTAGATATGCACTTTAGAGAATCTAGAATAAAGCAAACATGCTAAATTGGGTTTCTAGGATGTTTCCCAAGCACTCCATGACTCAGTTTTAGCATGTGTTGACTTCTAGGACATGTAGAAGGCAACTAGCATAGAATGGAATCTAAGAAAATAGGTAATAAGATAAAAATAATTAAATTAATGTCTAATGTAGGTAACTATGGGTTGATTATTATAACACCCCCCCTTAAGCCTGAATTTATGAGTAAATATAAAAAAACTATATGGCCTACCAAGAAGGCTTAGTCACCCCTTACATACTACTTGTCCATACAACCAAGGAAAGAGGCAAAAACCCAATGGTAAAATCCTCCCTTAAACATGGACAGGAAAAACAAAATTTGGAAATATTGTCATCAATCATGCTTCACAGCATGATCGACAATCCACAACAGTGATTTGAGATTGTTGAAGGTCTTCTCACAAAAAAACTTTGGTGAATATGTCTACTACTTGTTCTGAAGATGCACAGAAGAGTAGATCAATGGTACCATCATGCACAAGCTGTCTGATGTAGTGCATATGAATCTCAATGTGCTTGGTTCACTGTCTCTGAATTGGATCATTGCAGATTCGAATGGTGCTCTAATTATCACAGTAGATAATAGTTAAAAACTCTGATTCGAAGCCACATTCTCCAAGTATCCCCTGCAACCACAAACATTGAATTATTGAATTTACAACTCTATACTCTGCTTCTATAGATGAGAGTGCTATAGCACTCTGATTCTTGCTTGACAAGCTGATTGGTCCTTCTGCAAGCATGAACACATATCCTGATGTATAATTTTGATCTATGTTGTCACCTACCCAATCACTGTTAGTAAACCCAATCAAATCAAGATCATATTTTTCTTTGTAGAAGATCCCATGAGTTCTTGTTCCTTGAACAAAGTTTAGGATCCTTTTGGCTGCTCTCCAGTGGATATCATGAGGCTGATCCATGTATCTCGAAGCCACACTAAATGTATAAGATATGTCAGGTCGAGTGTGTGTAAGCTAAAGCAAACATACAATCAACTACCTATACAATGTATTATTTACCATAGGAGAAGAACCTGCTTCTTCAAGTTTAACTCCTGAAAGGAAGGAAGTCTTGCTTGGCTTGCAATATTTCATGTTGAACTTTTTCAGCAAATTAAAAGCATAGTTGTACTGATGTAATTTGATTCCATGTTGGGATTGAGAAATTTCGAGACCCAATAATTGGCTCAACAGTCCCAAATATGTCATAGAAAATGCATGTTTCATTGCATCCTTCAAGGAGGCAATCTCTTTCTTTGAACTTCCTGTAATCAGTAGGTCATAAACATATAAAACAATAATCATCAAAGAACCATGAATCAGCTTCAAATATACATTAGGATCAGACTTGCATCGAACAAAACTCAGTGACAGCAGAAATCCATCAATCTTGGCATACGAAGCCCTAGGGGCTTGCTTGAGCCCATACAATGATTTCTTTAACCTGCACACTAAAGATGAATTAGAAGCAAAACCTTTAGGTTGGTGCATGTAAATATCTTTAGTGAGATCTCCATTTAGGAAAGTACACTTCACATCCATGTGATGCACTTCCCACTGCTTCGAAGTTGCAATGGCTAGAGCTAGCCTTATGGAGTCCATCTTTTCCACTGGTGCAAAGGTTTCATTGTAGTCAATACCATGTACTTGTGAGTAGCCCTTGGCTACCAATATTTACTTATATTTTAAAGGTGAACTGTCAGCAGCAATCTTAGTCTTGAAAACCCACTTACATTGAACTAGCTTCCTCCCTGGGGGAAGATCAACCAGTTTCCAAGTGTTGTTCTTCTGGAGTGAGATGAATTCTTCTTTCATGGATGTTTGCCATCTTGGATCATGTGATGCATCTTCATATGTCTGTGGATCTGATTCAACCATCAGATATCACTTCTCAGAAAATAGAGGATCTTTCACACAAAGGGCACTCTCAAATTGAGATCTAGTCCTCCTAGTGTCATTAGGATTTCCAGCTAGTTCCCCAGTTGCATGAATGGTATTTTCTGCCCATTTTGGTATTGTAGGAATATTAGGTTCTGCAATCAAATCATCATTATTAGACATATCAGAATCATCAAACTCATCAGTCTCTCCAGTTACAATCAATGGATCTGGTGGTGAAGAAGACTCTCCAACTTCATTTGCTGCTAAAGGCTCTTCTTGGAACTGAACACTTCTTTCAATGAAATATTTGTTAGTGCTCAAGTTGATCAAATTTTACCATTTTGAATATTCAGAATACCCAACAAATAAGCACTCTTAGATTTGGGGTTGCAAAGCCTTCCTCTTTTCAGTTGGAATTCTAGCCCAGTCCTTTGAGCCAAAAATCCTGAAATGGGTCACATCTGGCTTGTGCCCACTCCAAGCTTCGAAAGGAGTCATACCATCAAGATGCTTATGAGGAACCCTATTCTATATGTAGGATGCACATTTTATAGACTCAGCCCAAAACTTTGGTGGCAAAGTCTTATCGTCCATCATCCAGGTTGCCATCTCCTTCAGTGATCTGTTCTTTCTCTTAGCAACACCATTTTTCTGTGGTGTGTAAGGGATCAAATGCTGCATCTGAATACATACATATTTATAATACTAATTAAACTCATACTTGACGTACTCACCACCATTTTCAGATCTGAGGATCTTGAGTTTTCTCCCAGACTGGTTTTCAACCAAGGCTTTAAAGACTTTCAAGAGGTCAAAAACTTCAGACTTCTGCTTTAGGAAGTGAACCCAACAATACCTGGAAAAGTCATCTATGAAGGTCAGTGCATATTTGGCTTGAATCATGGACATATGAGGGAATGTACCAGCAATGTCACTATGTATCAGCTTAAGAGGTGCATAGGTTCTCTCATGACTAGATTTCTCATACTTTTTCTCTGGGTGTTTTCCTAGGATACAAACTTGACAGACTCCCTTAGAAAACTTGATATTTGGTAACCCTATGACCATATCGTTTTCACTCAAATCAGAAAGATACTTATAGTTAACATGGCCAAATATTTCATGCCAAAGCTTGCTTGCTTCATTAGCATGAAGCAGAAGAGTAGAGGGGTTTGAGTAGGGTAGAAAATGGGAAAACTTGTATACCTTTGAAGTGTGATCAACAACACCTTTTGCTATGACTTTACCATTCGAAATATCAGTGATTTCAACATCATCAGGGGAGAATATGACCTTCCATGGAGACCCAGTATGAGTCATATGATACACTGACAAGAGATTGGAGGCAAGACCTGGAACATACAACACATTATTGAAAATACCATGGTCAAGATCAATCCTACCTTCCCCAAACTGTCGTTGAGAGATTCATCTCCCAAAACTATTGGTGGACCTTTCGACATGTCAAGAGAGGAGAATGTCTCTTTTGTCGAAACCATATGTCTAGAAGCTCCATAGTCTATGATGAAGCTAGGTGAGCTTGATGTGCCAACAACCAAGGCATTTACTCTCTCTCTATCTTATGAATTTGATGCTCCTTCTTTTTCTTTGAGCAATCAGGAAGGGAGATGTTATTCTTCTCTAGAATTTGGGTCAACATGTCAATTTGCTTCTTCATACAAGATCTCTTAGGATTATAACCCTTACTGCAGTATGCGCACTTTCTCATTTATCCTATGTTCTTCTTCTTCTGGGAGTTCTTCTTGGAACCTTTGGGCTCCTCTTGAGACTTAGACTTGTCTCTCTTTTGCTCAAGTGGATTTTTAGCTTTTTTCTTGATTATTGATTCCACCCTTAAATCTCTAGCAACCAAACCTTGGTATTTGGAAGGTTTGATGGTGCCCATCATCACCAACATATCTTTCTCCTGTGTGAGGGATTCCATGAAATCTGCAAGCTTAAGCATCTTCCAGGATCGATTTGTCAACTTGGTGGCATGGAAAGTCGAAACAAACACTGAATAGTCAGGACCAAGCTTAGAGAGTATGGCCAAGACTAGTTTCTCTTCCTTCTTTTCGAGCCCACACTGTTTCAACTTCAAAACAAGGGCCTTAAACTTGGAGAAGTGGAGTTGCAATGATTCGAAGCTACTGGGACTCAAGGAGATCATCTCATTCTTGATTTGATGTCCTCTCATATCATATGTCTTTCCAAAAATCTCTTCTAGATTCTCCCACACTTCATTAGGTGATGTAAATCCATCAAGATGGAAGAGGAGGTCTCTTGAAATGCTCAGACACAAAAGACCATAGGCCTCATCCCTCCTATTGTGCCATTTAATTTTCTCTACAGCTGCATTGGACTCTACCTTATTTACCATAGTCACCCTATAGAGAATTTTCACTCTCAACAATATATCCATCTTATCTTTCCACTCAAATAAATTGAATGGATTCAAGATGATCTTCTGAGATTGGTCCATAGCTCAGAAACTGTGCCCTCCAATCAGCAGAATGCACTCCCAGTCAATGATGTCAAACCTGCAATAAAAATTTGAAAGGAGACAAATTTATCTACAAAGGATCTGACACCATGTGGAAATTGAACCCAAGGGATAGAACAATTACACTCACAAAATTGCTAATCAAACATGCAAATTAACACCAAAGGAGACTAAAATTGGAGCATAACACTAATCTGTATTGAGTAAGTGTACAATAGCCCAATTTATGAATTAATAGGATTATATAATATATAATTACATGAGAGAATCAAATGCATAAATATTCCATTCGAAATAGTAAAAAAGCAGGCTTACCAAATCTAGTCAAATCCCCCATAGGTGCTTAAAGCAGTTTCCAATTCTAGGTAGATGCTCACAAATTTGCTAAGTCAAGTGGGAAAGATAAAGAGGGATGGAAAGACAAATCATACATGCTTTTATTTGGAGAAAATAAGGGAGGATGATGTGGGAAAAAAACAAGTCAACTACACCTAGTCTAGCTTTTCCTTTTTCCTTAAATCAGAAATAAAACAAGGAAGCTTTTCAGAAAAAGTAGATATGTTCTTTAGAGAATATGGAATAAAGAATACATGCTAAATTGGGTTTCTAGGATGTTTCCCAAGTGCTCCATGACTCAGTTTTAGCATCAGTTGACTTCTAGGACATGTAGAAGGCAACTAGCATAGAATGGAATCTAGGAAACTATGTAATAAGACAAAAATAATTAAATTAATTTCTAATGTAGGTAACTATGGTTTGATTATTATAACACCTAGGACTCATTTTTATCAATCTGATATAGTTCTTCATTCATGGATTTGACCCATTCAACACTTTTGCTAGATTCTGTAAAGTTCTTGGGTTTGACTATTGAAAGTAGGGTTTGATCAACACCTGGTAGTTGTCTTCTTGTTATGACTCCAACATTTTTATCCTCCATGATCTGTGACTCCAGATGTCAAAACCCCAAAATTTCAAAAAAATTTAAAATTTTTAAATAGCATAAATATATGTTAATACAGTCGTTTAAATACTGATTAGTTAATATTATTAACTCTGCATCTGCAAGATATTTACTTTATTTGGAATGCTAGATGAGTTTATTTTCAGTTTTTCTGAATGTTCTCTGTTTGCAACAGCAAGGGGATTTGCTATGATAAACTGGGCTTACTTAGCTGCAAAGCTAACGCACACAGTTTTCCTTTCTCTTACAGATCTCAGGTAAAGTTTTGGGATTGCTGCTAACAGATCATTTTAAAGTAAAAATATCATATGCTGTTATCAAGTTCATTCATTAGAGAACTATCTAAATAGATCGCATGTTAACCAGACTATTCAGCTTCTTACAGGTATAGCCTCCCTTATTTTACTTTTGATAAAATAGCAAAATTGATGAGTAAGGGTTAAAAGACACTAAAGAAAAGATCGTCATTTCCAGTTATATCTATGATCCTTCCAGTTGAATAAACATTCAGAAGTAAAGATGGCAGTTTACATAAATTTCTTTTCCAACTATTGCCTATAATTTCTTGAATTACAAGCGCTAGGTAAAAGCTGCAAAAGTAATGTTCATTAACGAATTTAAAGACTGAAAAGAGGTTCTTACAGTTTTTAATGTCGCCCTTATTGAATGGTTAATATCACCAGCTCAATTCATGTAAATAAACATAGATCTTTGAATAATTAAGGTCATAGACATTTATAATAATATAAGTCATGATAAATGATCTACTTCTCATGTTGTACATGGTCACTCTTTGAGAAAATAACTCCTGATAATACCACTTGACATGTAAAAGTATGGGATAGACTCCTTGTTAACATTATTATATTAAGGTAATTGGTTGCAAGGTATATACTGCATAAATTATACGACCATAACACTACACTTAAATTTCATTAGTCTTGTAATATAAGTTCATTGATTTTATTATAATCAAATGAACTAAC
>LPNX010638807.1:0-14183 GCA_001517045.1 Pseudotsuga menziesii
AGAAGGTGTAGGACACCAGTGACTTGGGATAATCCAGTGAACAGGGTTGTGCTTGGACCAGAATTACTCAAGGAAATGGAGCAAGAGGTTGTAAAGATCAAGAAGAATCTGAAAGTAGCACAGGACAGACCGAAAATCTATGCAGATAAGCATAGGGTGAACATGGAGTTCAGTGTTGGGGATCATGTTTACCTTAGAGTGAGGGAAAGGAAGAGTTCCTTGAAGCTTAGAAGTTGTGCCAAGCTGTCACCAAGTTATTGTGGGCCATTTGAATTTCTTGAAAGAATAGGGCCATTTGCATATAGACTTGCATTGCCTGCTAGTACTAGAACTCATAATGTTTTTCATGTTTCTTTTCTTAAGAGATATGTACATGATCCTAACCATGTGATAAATTGGGACGTGATTTAGGTGGAACCCAAGGGAGAGTTATGAACCAAGCCAATGTGCATCCTCGACAGGAAGGTCACAATGCTCCGGAACTGGGCCATAGGTCAGGTAAAGGTGCAATGGGAGCACTATGAACCTAAAGAGTCTACATGTGAGCTGGAGGACGCCATGCGATTGGCACATCCATTTTTGTTCAATTCTGTGGAACACTGAGGCAGTACCAATGTAGCATTTTGTTCAAATTTTGTAAAGCACTGAGGATAGGGCTATTGAAGGGGGAGGGAAATGTAACACCCCGGTTTTGATCTCATTGCATTAAATGTACATGATGTATATATTGTAATTAATCATGGTGCAGAGCTAAAGGAAAAAGCCCCACCATCGATTTGTCTGTGTTATGTTCGGCAATTGAAAACGTTTCCAATGGTATATCGTGATATACTGCACATATTAGTTTCGACATCATGTAAATATGCATCTTTAATTAAATAACCCAACCAGCTATGTTCATGGAAACTAAGTTGAGAAGGGGCATGATTCTCATAAGGATAAGGGGGGGGATGTCAAACCTTGAACCAATGGGGAGAAATCCATGTGTCACCACCCTGTTTGATTTTCCCATCTTTCCTTGTCTTATCCAACTACCACCTTAAACGTTCTGCTGAGTAGTTGAGGCAGTTATTGTTTGGAAGTGGGGGTGGTAGGATTGTCAGTCCTTTCCCACCCGCACAATCCACCAGTAATGAACCTCACGTTGGGAAAAAGAAAGCGAACTCTCCAGGCTTTCCACTCTCTCCACAATGGTGCTGAAAGGAAAAAATTCTCCCGCACTTCCCACTCGCGACTCTCCATTTCCAATCATCCTCACACATGGATGGTGGTCTATTCATTCTCACGCATAGGCTCCTTTCCTGTTTGGTCTCACGTAGCTAGGAGAGGGAGCCATTTTGGCCGTCATTCACGTTTTTACAGAGTGGTATCTAGCGTGTTTTCCATCCAAACTCCGGAGGTTGGGTGTCAAATTTCCCTCATGCATAGGTTGGGAGTCTATATTTTCTTCCCCATTTGTAATCTATGTAAGTATTTCCAGTTGCTTCAATGTTGAGATTGGGGCTGTTGTTCTTCCCTTGATTTTTGGTTGCCGTTGTTCTTCTCAAGATTTGTGGGTTGCTGTGGTCTCCCTTACGTTTTTTTTGATGTGGTCTTCTTTACATTTTGGGGCTGCTGTGGATTGTTTTGGGGAGTTGTTTTGGCCACAATAGGGCCAAGAATGACTCATGAATTGTTTTCCCTACCCAAGATGTGAATTGCTTGTGTGATTGTGTGTATGCAGTGGTTTGTCTTCGGACTATGTTGGAGTAGGGATGAGGGCTTGGTTTTCTTGATAAACCTTGTGTGTTTGGAAACCACACAGACAGAGCTAGAGGGATGGATTTATTCTCCACAACCCCTGAATAGCACTGGAAGGGAAGTCAGGGCCTAAGGGACTGTGTAGCAGAGAAGGGACTGATTCCTTGTGTTGGGTGTGTGTGGTTGTCTTAGAAGTCAGGCTAGTTCTGGTGTAGGTGTTCCTAGCTCTGTAATGGGCTCACCATCTTAGCATTTATCCTTTCCCAGCTACTTGATGGCCTGATAAACCTGACCATGTTGGTTTGGTTGTCTTGTTGATGGCCTGATAAACCCAACTATGTTTGCTTGGCTGTGTTTTGTGTATCCTTGGCTATGTGTAATCCTGCTTGTTCCTTATTCCTTGGGGAATCATGCCCAGCTCGAGGGTGGCAGCATTACTGAGAGATTAAGGAGCACGTTGGCCTATGGTTGGGTGGAACGTTGCAGCGACATAGCTTGTTGCGGAACAATTTTCATAAGATAAGTATTATGGTCTATGTTACTTCTGTAATCATATTTACTGTTAATGAATATAATGAACATGTTGAATGCTTGTATGAACGTATGTTTGCTTCCACTGTATGATAAATAATCATGTAGGCATGTTTTATTTCAAAGCATTTTGTTTAGTATTTTATGTACATACTTGTTCATGGGGCTGGGTGCCCGGATGGTTAATGCCATGGTAGCGTCCTCTTCGCCAGTCAGAGGGTCGGGGACATTACAAGTGGAATGTTGTAGCGACATAGCTAGTTGTGGGAAATCTTAATCATCAAGATAAGTATCTCTGTTATGCGTGTTTATGTAATGTATTTGCTTTTGAATTGCTATGTTGTGTTGGATGCTTATTGATGGTTAAGTAGAAGTTACTTCTGTTATGTTTGCCTACATCTTACTTCTGCACATGCCTTGTGTTCTTGCATTGCAATCCCCTAAGTCCATGAAGGCTAGAAGCCTGTTACAGGGTAAAAAAAATGCAATTAAGGTAAGAACTGTTGAGTTTCTGCCCCTTGGAATACACATGTGGAAGGCATAAGGAAGGAGGTGGAAAGGGTAGTTGAAAATAAGGAAGAATATGTCTTTTCTGATTTCCGAAGTCCGAGGGTGGAAGGAGAAAGCCAGAAGCACAGAAGAATCCTAAGGCAAAATATATAAATTTCTGAGTTTTAAGTTCTGAGGTCGAAAAGGCAGAGAGCAGAAGCCAGAAGTGTAGGAAAGGTTAAGGTTGTTTGTTGTTTTCCTGATTTCCAAGTTCCACAGCAGATACAGAAGTTGGAAAGTGGAAAGTGGGTGACTATTTTCTACAGTTTTTCTTGTTCCCAATTTATGACTTTTGAGGGCGGAAGGGAGGAAAGCGGAAGAGCGCAAGGCAGAAGATATCTTAAGTATTCTCCATCAAACTTATCTTTTTGATTTTCAAATTCCAAGTGTGGAAGGTGGAAAGCAGGAGTGTGGAAGGTGGAAGGAGGAAGAGATTTTAAGTATTCTCTGTAAAAACCTTGAGTTCCTAATTTTTTATTTTCGAGGTCGAAAGTGCAGGAAGGGAAAGGTTAGTGCAGAAATGGCCATTATGGGTGTATAATGGATAAGTGAAGGGAAGAACAACTATTATAGGGTTTTCTCATCCTAAAAAGGAATGTTAAAGAGTGTGTGAATGCCCATGCCTTGTGTTAGAAAGGAGAAAAAATGTCCTTAAAGGAAAAGTTTTAAATTATCTGCATTATGGGGTATGGGGACGTTACACTCTGATTCTTTTCCTTGTTGGTTCATCATCTTCAATAGTGTGAGAATGATGTCTTTTCTTGTTAGTCTTCTTATTGGAGGAACCTTTGTTTCTGAGACAATTTCTTGAGTAGTGTCGCTTCTCATAACATGTGTAATATCTAACACCGGATCAATCTCTTATGGGTCTCCTTTGTCTTCTGTGATGGTGGTCCTCCCTCTTTTTGTGATTTCTTATAGTGTGAATTTTGATAGCTTGATCATCATTTTATCCCATATTATCTTATCTTGTTATTAGTCGAGCCTCTTCTTGAGCGCATTCTTCCCATAATCTACTGAAAATGATCAACTTCTTCCTGTCACATATTCCTTGAATGAATGAGTCCCATGATCTTGGGAGACCATTGAAGTTTGTCATAACAATCTCTACTTATACCTTTTCTTCAACTCTTTCAAGTTGTCCCTTCATTTGAGCTACCCTTGTGAAGTAGGATTGTATGGTCTCTGAGTTTAGGATATTCACATGATTGAGATGGCTCCTTAATGTCATCTTTCGATTGATGTTCTTCCCTTCAAATAATTTTGTGAAAGCATTGAACATCTCCTTAGGTTTCTTCAAAGATGACACATGAGGAATGAGATGATGTTTAATGGAATCTACAATAATTATTTTGGCCTTGATCAAGTTCTTCTTGTGGATAGCCTTTGCTTCATCTCCCTCTAGTGTTGGAACTTCCTCATTAACATATTTGTCCAACTCATTCTCTTCATGGAAAATATAGATTCTATACTTCCATGCTCTGAAGTTGTTAGTCCCCTCAATCTTGGTATGTTGAGTCATTTTGAAATGATAACCTCAAATGGAAATAACATGGCTTTTAGGTCTTACCAATTTGAGATGCTCAACGTGGTTCTAGAGCTAGTTTTCCTAGGGTTTGTTAGAGAAACCCTAATTTTCCAAAATAGGAATTTTAAACTTCTAGTTGGATAGGAAGATGCACCTCCTTGAGGATATTTTCCTAGTGAGGTCCTTTTCCAAAACATTATGGAGAAAAACTCCAAGAATTTAATGCCTTAGTTCCTTCCTGCAATGTCTCGTAATGTCCTGAAGTCAAAAATGGAAGTTCTTCAAACTTGATTCTACTTCCTTCAAAATACGTGTCCTCCTAGGGAGAGTTATCATATCCCTCTTTTTCGGATGATCTGTGGAGAAAAGATATTGAACTAGGAATCCCTAGTTTCCTTTTGCTGCACAATGTCTTCTTTTCAGGTTGGACCTAAAACCATGTTAGAGTTTTCACATTAATTTAAATTAACCACGATATTTAACTGAAAGAATAACAACAATAAAAAACAATAGACACACGATTTTTTCTTGGGGAAACCAGAAAGGAGAAAATCTTATAACTTCCTCATATATATATATATATATATTTGTCCCTAATACAATATCACAAAATAAAAAACCCAAAAATAGAAACTCTTTTGCAACTCTCTCTCTTTCTCCTCTGGCGAACTTGTCTTCTCTCTCTTGCCCATGCGAACTTGAGTGAGTGAGTGAGTGTGTGTGTAAATAAGGGAGGGTGTCTCCCTATTTATACCCTTCAAGTGGCTGGCCTAAAACCTAATTGGGCCAACCTCCTGACCTAGTAGAGCTGACTTCCCTTTTGGGAGACTCAAAAATACATTTTACATTATTTCTTTTGGTGTGCTATTGCCTGGATTTGCAACAAAGATTTTACCTCAATGACCTTGCATAACCAAACATAATAATCACATCCTCGAATGGAGGAAAAAACATCTTTGACTGAGGTATAATAAAATACAATAATAATATACAATAGAATACCTTCCGAAGTTACATTTACAACAACAGTTAGCACTAAATATTTTAAGACATTATCTTATAGGGTGAATATATATGTTAGATTATTTTCATGAAATCTTGGAGTATCGTGTAGGCAGAGGGATCTAAATTCTAGGAAGATATGATGGGTTGAATTTATCAATGAGTTTGATTATGAAATTTTATACATTAAAGGAAAGTATAATCTAGTGTTTGATGCTTTGAGTTAAAGACTAAGGATATACATCCTAGTACCATTAAAGGCATATATAAGGGAACAAGTGTTGGGACAACTTATTGGATATACTTTGTACTTGAAGGTTACATCAACACTTTAGAATAGGAGGTGACTGGAACCTATGTCTGAATGGTATTTCCTTGAGGTATATGGATTGTTATGATTTCAATGGAGGATGTATGTCCCATAGGAATGATATATTCAAAGCACTATGTTAACACCTATATAATTTGAAATCACATTTCTATTATAATAGTATTTATTAATTGGTCGGCTTGGACATACTTTTAATTTTTTGGTTCGATAGAAATTTAATTGTAATTGTACCCGAGGTTAAATATGTGCCCAAGCAAGAAGTCCTTCCAAGGGAAAAGGAACCAGAGAAATAGAGTTTAATTATGAGGATGAAGAATCTAACTCAATAGAAGAATAATAATCTTGGTGTTGCTAGATTCATGCTAGGGATGGCGATTAAAAGAGATCAGTTGAAACAAAGAAAATATGTTGAGACAATATTCCAAAGGTTTAGTATGTAGGAATGTAAACCAGTCAAAGTCCCTATTCTTGTAGGTGTAAATTTATCTACAGACCAGTGTCCCAAGACATAGGAAGAGGAAGAATACATGTCATGAGTTATCTATGATAGTGATGTTGACAATTTAATGGATGAGATGGTTGTATTAGACATTGCTCATGTAGTGGGATTTTTTAGCACATATATATCACAACCACTGAAGGAGTATTGGACAACTGTAAAGAGGGTCTTCAAATATTTGTGTGGCACTAGAGAATATGCAATTTGATACCAAGGAATAATCATACAAGACAAATTGATAGATGTAAGGGATTTTTTGATGAAAATTGGTTTGGACATATTGATTGCAGAAGATCTACAAGTGGTTATGTTTAACCTATTTGGAGGAGCTATCGGTTGGATGAGCAAAATAAAGGTTGTAGTTGCACTCTCAACTACAAAATTTGAATACATGGCATCCACCCATGAAAATAAATAATTTATATGCTTATAGAGTTTGTGCTTAGGTATTGAGTTTTTACATAAATTTATAAGGTTATATTGTGATAGTCAAAGCGCAATATTTTTGGTAAATAACCTTGCTTATGATTCTAAAATGAATCATATTGATGATGCAGTGCCACTTTGTGAGAGATATGGTTAAATACAAAAAAAAGGTGTTGCAAACTCACTAAGGAAGTTATAGTTATAATGTGCATGATATAATAATGGTTCCAGGTCTTGATGTGTTAAGGGGATTTTGTGTTTGTGGTTACATTTCTTCAAAGTACGATTTTGTTAAGGTCGTAGGTGAAAGGGAAATAAGTAAATCATAAGAAAGAGAAATGATAATATTTGTTGTTGTCCTTGAGTATGCTTGCATGATTGGAAAAATAAATAATTTGATGCAACATGATAATTTATTAGTACTTGGAACCACATCAAAGAATGCCAACAAAGTTTACAAGCTTTAATACTTAATCAATGTTTTAAAACATTCATCTTTACCCCTCATATGTGTCTTTTATTCCAGAAATATTAAATGTTTGTCAATTTTCTTATGCAATATTACTCTTATGTGAGAGGTGTTTGATTCCAAGCTAATGGAGGCAAAGGAACTATAACGCTGCATTTTAGTGGGGTTTTTAGTGTTTTCTCCTACCCATAAGTTAGGTGAAGAACTTGTCTTATCCAAATCCCTCTAGAATAACCTTATGCTTTCATTATCGCATTGGGCCATAGAAAACACACACATATAGTTTATTTAGGATGGTGATGGTGATTTTTTTGACACATTTATCTAGTGTTACTTATCCTTGAGTTTTTCTATTTATAGTGCACTTTCTCGCTAAGTTGATTCAATATCATCCTTCCTTGAGTGCATGCTTATTATTTCTTAAGATATGCACCCAACAAAATATTCCACAATAATTATTTATATAAGTGACCACTAGTTGGACTATACTTATTTTTATAGAAGAATATCATATTTATCATAAGTTTAGAGGTAATTACCTCAAAAGGTCATGGGAATTTTTTAAACCTCTTTAGGCACCATTTTCTCATCAACCTACAACAAACACCATTGGTTCACATCTTTAGATTGGACTAATATTTTAAACTACGACTTGGGGTTGAAAATAAACCATTAAGGTTTAAATTGAAAAATTATTAAAGTGCTAACCCAATGGAAAACATGGCGCACATGTTTATTTACTTGTATTGATAGCTCATTTCCCTCTCTTTCAATAAAATAATATTTTTACTAAAGCGTAAATTATTCATATGTTTATTTTCCATTATTCAAGTCCTTTCTATGGAGCATTGTGCAAATTCAAGGATACATTATATATTCCATGGTTACCCAAATTATTTTTGTGTCCTTAGTACTTTGTATCTTTCTAAAGGATCTATGTACATAATTTTATATCTTTTTGCAATTAAAATCATTTTTTCAATATTCCACGCATAGACAGTTTGTTGGAATGCCTACTAGAAGAATGTCAATAAAATTTTCTAAGAAAATCCCACATTATTGTCTTTTATGAAATTTCTGTGGCACATTGTGCAAATTCGAGGATACATTATATATTCCATCGTTTTCTAAATTATTTTTTTCTGCTTAGTACTTTGTATCTTTATAAAGGATCTTGGTACATTACTTTAGATTTTCTTGCAATTAAGATCATTTTTCAGTGTTCCACTTATAGACATCTTATTGGAATGTCTACTAGAAGAATGTCAATAAGATTTTCTTAAAAATACAACATTATTGTCATTTATGAAATTGATTGTTATGTATGTTTTTGTTAAGAAATATACAAATTATGAATGAAAACATATAAATTATGAATAAACAATATACAAATTATAAATAAAAATGTACAAATGCTCGATAAGCAATATACACATTATGAATCTTCTTACAATCATACATTTCAACTTTTTAATATTTTTGCAAAATTCACAATAAAAAATGTAGGAGAAAAAAGAATTATGGACACACCTAGCGTAAAAGGATTTCATACAATTTCAAAATAGTTATAGCTGGTACAAAATGAGTATGTTAATAGCATAATGAATTGTAAACTTCAAAGAGGGGTATAAATAATAAATTAAATTTTAATTCTTCTTTAACATAAATGTTAACATGCATCTCATATGAGTATTGTTACCAACCTAATAAACAACATTTCCTTAGAAAGTTGACTTCATACTTGTATTTCTCATGTCAAATATGATTTGAAAGTATTTTCAGTGTGATTATGTATGATGATTAAGACCTCAATTCATGTCATATATGTATATTTTTACTGTCTGATCCCCATCCCAGTTTTCAAGGTTAATTGTACATGTTTAATGCCCACTCACCCAAAAAAATTTGTAAATGGAATTTATTCATAAATAGTACAAAACTGAAAACACATGAGAATTCTAGCAAAATATTGAGACAATAAATCATTTACAGACACATATAGGAAAAATTTCGAACTCTGATTTTTAGCCAACTAGCTCGGGAAAAACCCCAAAGGGAAAACATGTTTGAGGGAGAGAGATTTTTATTTATTCTTAAATGAAGAGTACAACAGTATAATAAAAATTACAAGTACAACTTCTCTCAACCAAGAGACAAACAGGCTACCTCGAAAACAATGTTGAGGATTCGTCGAATTTTGTGCAACTAGTCTCGGAATTCATGCCAACTCTGTAGTGTACAGACTACCAACTTTCATCTTGTATGGTCCTCGCATTTCATGCCCAGAATCACTCCTTCCTTCTCAAAATTTCTTCCCACTGTGACAACAACAAATTATCTCTATTTGTCTTCCCACAATGCCTCGAAAATCATGCCCAGTCAATACAAAAACATGTTGTAGGGATTGGTTATATGGTCTTCAAATAATGTTGAACCATTTCCCTATAAAATCGTGCCATACACTTTGGAATGCATGCCCAATCCTTCTTCTCGGATAATGTGCTTGTTGCCTCTATTTTTGTGTTGTTGTAGAATGTTGAATATGGTCTTGGAATTCATGCTCTCTTCATTGTTGTACGGATGCATGGGAAAACATGCCAGTATTCCTCTCTCTCCCTTTCTTCTCCTCTACTCCTCTCAAGTCGAGTTCTCTCCTCTCCAACTCTCTTGGTTGAGTGAGTAAAATGAGGAATGGAGTTCCTTTTTAATCTTTTCCCTTGTCTTTTCATTTCACCTTCTTGGAGTAGCTAAAGGGACACTAGATCAAGGGCCCACATTAATGTATTCCTTTCACATCAATGGATGAGAAAATTCACTTTTCTCTCCAATAAATATTTTCTCTCTCAACCACAAATTAAATTTATTAAAAAGTCACTTTATTCTATAAAGTGAATTAATTACTTATCTCAAGTAATTAACACAAGGATCATGTCATTTGTCCCCTTTTAGTGATGTAGGCACAAAGTCACTAGGGGAATACTTCCCTAGGTACAAAAATTCAACACTCCATCTTACCTATGAAGGTGTTCTCCCTCACTCCCAACCTATCCCTAAAGAAGATAACTTCTCCACCAAAGTAGGTAATCCACTCATGCACTTATCACATAATGTAAAAATGACCACCCTCTCTAAAATCCTATCTAGAAAGGCCAAATTTAATTTCCCTTCATGTTAGGCATCATTGCATGAAGGACATCATGAACTGCAACACTCATCGCTTCCACTTCGCGTGGGAAGTCCTTCTGGCTTGTCCTCTACCAGAATCACAGTCTAGTATCACACTATCTATTGTAAAAGCTTACCTTGCCTCTAGAATTCGTCCCTCTATAGATCATGTACTCTGTATTGGTGCCACATGTCCTTGAAACTTTCGTCAAAGCTTCTGGTACCTCTCTCAATCTAGACAAGTTGCAAATATTTTGCTTTAATACGAGAGTTGCCACCCAATGTAACATTGTTAGAATTATTAAGTTCTTAGTATCCTCTCTTCCCTCCAAGTACCTAGGTGCCCCTCTGTATGACTCAGCTGTTAAATTCTCTTCTTGGAAGGAACTTCTGGACAAAATGGAAAATTGTATCTCTTCTTGGAATTTTTTCTCTCTAAATCTGGCTAGTACGACTATTGTTTTGCAATCTTTAACCATGTATCTCTTTTCCATCCTTACTGAACCTAAATGGGTCTGGGGGTGCAAAAACAACAAAAATAGATGAGCTCTCATCATCTGGAAAAATGTTTTCCTAACGAAATTGTTTTTGGGACTTGGGATCAGAGATCTGAAAGTCAAGAATCAGGCCCTCTCAACCAAAATCTAGTGGAATTGGGTCTCTAGGAATAACTCTCCATGGGAAAAGCTCTGGAATAGTAAGCATGGTCAAGAAATGGATCAAACTCAATTGATAATATTTGACAGACATTCTGGGATTCTCAATTTGGAAAGAAACAAACAATCATAAATCCCTCATACAACAACACAATTTCTAGAAAATTAAGGATGGGAATAACACCCTCTTCTGATGTGATTCTTGGCAACAACTCCCTAGTTTAAAAATTCTATTTTTAAATAAATAAGTGCAAGACTACATCAATGTAAATGATAAGGTTAAGTTCAAGGAATTTTGGAATTTAGAGGATTCTTCCTCCTTTCGCCAGTGGAAAGACCCCACAAGTTGGACGCACACCCCTAGAGCAGATTATTTGGATGCCATTTGGCAGGAAATTCTTAGTAGAAATCTAAAACGCAAAACAGGGCCTAATTTCATTCGTTGGGGACACCTTTCGACAGGTACCTTAACAGTCAAAGAATCCTATTCCATTATCTCTTATGGGCATGTAATGTACCCATACCCTTTCTGGAAGAGAATCTAGAATCCACTCCTTTGGCCAAAAGTCTCCTCATTCCTTTGGCTGCTCTCCCATTGACGCATCCTAATATGGGACAATCTACTAAAAAAAGGGTTTCAGGGGCCTTCCATCTTCCTGTTGTGCTTCAATCACCTGGAAACTATTAACCATCTTTTGGATTCTTTACCTTTCACTAGTACCCTCTGGGACTCGGTTTCCAAAACTTTCAGGAGAACCAATAAGGTAACAAGAAACATCATGGATACTCTTTAGCACTGCGTAGAGAATCCTTTCCAAAGAAATATCCTCAACAGTCTTTGGGATTTAACCCCAGGGTTAGTGGTGTGGAATATATGGAAGGAGTGTAACAACATGATCTTTCAGGGCAATAAGAGATCCTTTGATGAAATATGGGAAATCACAAAGAATAATCTACAGGAAAATATCTTGATGAGAAGCTGGGTGGATACAGACTTTCCAACCTCCCAAAATGAAAAAATCATTATGGGCAACTAGAATCTAAATCTCCATCCTTCTCCCCCTATGCTCTCTCCTACCCATATGAAGATTTAAATCTTGGATCGTTGGGAACCTCCTCCGAAAGGGATTTTTAAGCTCAAATTTGATGGCACGTCCAAAGGGAATCCTTGAGAAGTTGGTTTCGATGGAGCCATTAGAGATTATAGAGGTAAGATCCTTAGTGTCTTTTACGGGAGCCTGGGCCAGGAAACCAACAATGTTGCAGAACTTGAAGGTCTCGTGCAAGGAATTGCCACGAATAGGAAACAAAATATCCTCCCCCTGATTGTGGAAGGGGACTCCTAGATCATTTTGTCTATGGCCTCAAAAATTCTCAATGGCTCTCAAATATCCAAGTTGTCATCTGGTTGGAGACTTGAGCATAGGTTATATCGATTGGTCGATCTTCTACTACTTACCAAGGACATCACTTTCCACCATGTCATAAGAAAGGAAAATTCACTTGCAGATTGCCTTACCAATGACGGTGTCACCTGTAACCTTCCCCTTGTGGAAGAACAACTAAATAGTTCCATGGATAGAAATATGGCTCTTAAATGCAAACAATCACCAGTCAAAATCTTTCTAACCCAGATGTGGGTGTCAAACTGCCTGACCGACAACGCATCATGCCTTGTTCTAGGAGCCAGAAACATGGCACCATACATGTTGGAGGCACTAATAGCCCCCCACATCCCTTCATTTTTGTTGCACAGGTGGGTGAAGTTGTCTCGTCCCAGGCTAGCGATGCTCAATCCTGTACCATCGGAATTCAATTTGGTTTTAATGACGTTGAGAATTAAGTGTGTGGGTATTCCACGAGTACAGAAGGAATGATATAAGAAGGTGACCATGGGAGGTGGAAACATCCACTTGCACCATGTTCTGCATGTTTTCTTCTAGTTCTGGTGGTTATCTCATATTGTATATTATTTGGTTGCTACTGATTTTACAGTTTCAAAGCCTCCGCTTAAATCAGGTCTCTGAGATGTCCAGGAAAGGGGGGACCCCTCATAGGGGAATTAGTGTCTACAAAAAGTCACAACGGAGTCTAAATTTCATGCCAAAGGAGGGCTATGAAGACATAATTTCAATGCATGTCTGTGGTTTAATTGACAACTGGGAAGGCTTCCTGGTTAACGAGTGACTCGCCACTGGGTGACGAGGGGGAAAAATAAATCATTATTAGATTATAAAAAATATGATGGGGGTTCTTATGGAATACATTATGGGAAGCTTGAGCTTGGCTCACAACATAGTTGCTTCTGTCAAGGCCAAAATGACCGACATGGATAACCAGCTCAGTGGCATAGACGCAACCTTTTCCTAGAAATGCATGGAGACTGAGTAGAGGCATGTCAGATCCATGGAGGTGGGGTATGGTAGCTCCATAGGAGGAAGATCGGTGGATAGAGGACCGAATCCAACACTGGAAGTTGCAACTAGCATACCTTTTCATATCCCGTCCACCATTGAATCTCTATTCAAACGTGTGAGGGATAATGAAGCGCTAAGCAACTAGATATCACCACCACCTGTGTTCATGCCTATTACTAATTCGGTCACAAATTCAGAGGAAGGGTGGTGGGACTGTCCCATCTAGGAGGAGGTTCTACCACCCTGATTCATCCATGTATTCGGAGTCGATGTAGCCACTTCCTGGTTTAGACTGCTATGTTAAGTCTTTTTTCCACAAACTATTATTATTTCTTTTGTTAAATTTTTTGTATAAAGGTAAATCATGTAGATTAATAGACAATTTAAGGTTCTCTTGGCCCGTAGGGCTATATGACTTTGTTTGCTCCAGTAATGCCAAAATTTCATGTAATTTTGAATGGCTCGGGTGGTGGTTTCACCACTTGAGACCACCTCAGACTCTCTACCGTTATGTAAACTTGGATTTTCTTGGTTAATAGAATGTGCATCTTACAATCTATATTGGTGTGTGTATGTGTGTAAATTATTTGAACATATATTTTTATTTATATGCATTCCGCAATCTTTAATTTTTTTCCATGCATTACAAAAAATATATATAATGAAATGTGATACAATGCCTAGGGTTTTAGTTTAAACACATTTATATAAAAAAAATTGTTCTCTATTACTCTCATTCATATTTAAACTCTACCAATATTTACAACTCTTTATTTTCTTGGGATTACTAAATTATTAATGGAATATAATGCCATATAATAACCATATTTAATACTTACTACTATCATTCATAGTATATCAATATTCAAA
>LPNX010638839.1:0-43030 GCA_001517045.1 Pseudotsuga menziesii
AAAGCCCCAAAAATCAATTATTGATTATTTTAATTAATAAATTGATGAATAATGGAGCAAATCCAAAATCAATAACTCAATGGATTCTCAACTGATTTGAGTGAAATCAATCAGATCTGGAGCAGATTGACTGGATCTAACAAATCCTTGACTAAAGGAGGGGATCAAATCAGATCCAGAGCTGATCTACAGTGGTCTTCATGAGGAATTGCGCCCTCCCTCTCTCCTCAACACGTTTTGGCTCTCCTGGATGCTCTGTGGGCCAATGTGTTAGTGTATGGGTTGATGTGTCAGCCAGATTAGGCACCCAGTTGACAAGTAGGCTCAGTTCAGCCTCAGTTCTGCATTGATGAACTATCCATAAGAGGATTTCACTTGATTCCATGAGGAATTGCGTCCCCCCTGGGCTAGATGGCCTGCAAATTGTATAAATCAAGGCACAGCCTCCTCTTCCAAGCTAGTTAGAACTGGATTGAGGTGCTGTTGCTATTGTTCTGTATTTTTTTTTCATTCTGGAATAAAGAAGATTTTGAGGCAATATCTATGGTGTAATGCTCTTCATGTGTGGATGTTGACTGTCAAATGCTTCTGAGGTATAATCTGCTTTTGTTTATCATTGCTTTCCTGGTTAATTGTTTGCCTTAAAGGAGAGAGCTCCCTCCTGTTAGGGTAAGAGTTTATTCTAGTTTTATTTATGCTCTTACTTCTGCTTGTGCTAGATCTATTGGATTTGTATGTACTTTAAGCTTAATTGCATGCTTTCCAATTATCTTTTTCGGCAGTACCTATGTTTTAACCATCTGTTTGTTCATGTATTTTTGAGTTGCAGATGATCTCGCTGATAGAAGAGGTTGAGCTGGTTTGAATATTCCTCATCTTCAGTATCTTACGAATGACATAGTCCCTTGGTGTTCCACCAAATCGGAATCCAAATCCTAACATTTCCAGGCTTCAAACACTCTTTCTCTCTCTTCCTCCTTTAAAAATTATTAAACTTTCCTCAAACTGTTACTTTAAGGTTTCTTTTTAAATATGATCTATCTCATAAAGAAAATCATACATAGATATAATCAGCAAGATCCCTTCAAATTTCTAGATCTTAGTTTCATTGTGCACATAAAGTTCAAATTCAAGAGATCTAGCTAAATTGCCTTAGTTTCGCAAGTATTTTAGTCAAGAATCAATAGCTTGCTGTTAAGGTAGTTTCATTTGCTGTTCAATAATTTCAATATTCTGCAATATCAGTGCTGTTAATTGGCTGCACAAACAGCAAGCCAATATCCTAAGGAAAGCTTTCTTTCCTTGGTTCCTTTTTCGTCGGTTTAGCTAGTTTAATTTCATTAATTTTTTGAGATAAAGTAGGCTGACCCAAAGGAACTCTTAAAGTGATTTGGGGCATTTGTTATTCTAATTCACTCTCTATCATTTAGCAGGTCTGACAGAGAAGAAAATAAGCTGCTGTCCAAAGTGGCTTTTGGAGCGCTCAAATCCCCCCAAGGGGCTCTCTTTTGTCACATAATTTGTAATTGTTTTGCATAAACTGTAATATCTTGGTTTCAGCCTGTATAAGGAACAAGAAAGCTCTGTTTTATCAGTGCTTTGATATTTTAACCTCTGTGATAAAATAATCCTTTGAATAGGCTCTTTTGAGCCCATTCCCCATCCCCCCTGGGGGGATTCACGTCGGTGCCTTTTTCGTCTTTTTCTGCTTATTTCCTTTTACTAGAATTTATCTTATTGGTAGGGTAGTATATTGGATCTTGTTGTTAATTCCATATTCCATATCTTATTTTCAAAAAAAAGTAATCATAATACTTACCCCACGATTTCCCGAGTGACCCGCAAGGGGAAAGAGATTCGTGGTAGGATTAATCGGAAAACCAGATTTGTGTAGTTGTGTTATTTTCTCATCTTTTGTTTATCAGCATTTTAAAATTAACCCCTCCTTGATTCCCCGATTTAGATCCACTTGGATCGAAAGAGGTTCTTGGAGGCTTTTCTTTTAAGCAAGAACACATCTTTTAAAACTTATTAAAATTTACAAGACTCCAGTGTGTATGCTCTGCACTTGGCTGCGGTTCGTCTGATCAGTCAAGCTGTATCAAAAGCACTTGGGTGAGTAGTATAATTAGAACTCACCTTCCCCAATTAACAAACCATCAGGTGAAAATCCAACACGTCGATCAAACCTTTACGGTGGCAAAATACCCAAAGGAAGCGGGAACCTACTGAAAAGTGACCTCGGGGCGCCGATCTCTGTCACACCCTAACGGGAGCTTTACGAACATAGCCCTAGAGACTCCATTTAATCCCACATATTCCTTGTGGGTAGCCATATAGGCTTTGTTTTGGACATACTCCAAGTACTCTCGGGTATATCTAGAGTCCCCCTTAAGCCTAATTTAAACAACTCATACTCCAATTTTAACTTAAAACATACCAAGATGCAATCAAAAAACATTTATTCCAAACACATGCAAGCACACTGATCTCTTTTGACTCCATTTTTAAGGCACTGGTCTTTTTTGCTTCATATACATATTGTGTATCAACTTTGTGCTTTCGTGTGTATCTTCGTATCTTGTCATCTTGATTGCTTTTAGTTAAAATATTCAAACTCCTAAATAACTGATTCAGTACAACATCATTACACTAAGAATTCATCCTTAGTAACTTAATAGGGTCTACCCCCCTTGGCTTCGTTAGGAGTTGAGCCTAAACGGAGGAGTCAAGAACAAGGTGACAGCCTTGACTCGAGACTTGCCCCCAAGGACACACCGAGTGGCTTGAAGATTTCTGCCATGTGATCCAGGTGTGTGAAAAGGCGGCAACACTTTTTGGCGTCGTTGCCAAGGATAAATCTTTTTTATTCCTGAGTATGACTTAGCTTAGCTTTTTCCTAAACAACTAAAAAGATAAAAAACTTTTGATTGATCTAGTCTTTAAAAAACATAAAAATTAAAACTCTATCCATCTGGCGACTCCACTGTCTAACATCCCTTCAAGAATTTCTACCCGAAGAAACCACTGACAATTATTCAATCCTCTCCCTGATCCTAAAAGGTTTATTAGGGAAATATTGAATAGGCAGACTTCTCGTAGAAACCTTGAAGTTTTAGGAGACCAATCCCTCTCAGATATCCATAGCATATTTGTAGAGAGTCATACTTTCCAATCTCAAGAAATGACAGAATTTTTCAAACCCCTTGACTTTTCTCAGATAGCAGGTGCTCCTCATAACATTCTGAATGATGCGATCAATAAGCTCCCCAAGTTCGAGGGCAACAATGCCATCACTGCCAAGTCTCACCTTAGAAAGTTCGAAAGGCACCTAGTCAGTTATTGCAATGATCCTACCCATGACCATGATGATGTCAAAATGAAGCTCTTTGCTTTATCCTTAGAGGATGATGCTGCAGAGTGGTATGAAAACCTTGGTGATGATTCATATAAAACCCTTAATGAATTCCAAGCAGGTTTTAATAAGAAGTGGGGGGAAAAGAAAGAACCAAGACATTTGTTGGCTGCCCTACATACTATAAAGAAGATGGAGAACGAAACCATAGATGAATTTAATACTAAGTTCGGGCGGGTGGTTGCAGATCTCCCTAGAGACATCAATCCAAGCGATGCCTCCATCTTAATATCCTACATCGAAGCTTTCACTGGTGATTTTAGATACCGGTTAAGGGATAAAGATCTAGTCGATCTAAAAACTGCTCAAGATCTGTCCGAGAAAATAGAAAGGAATATGCAATCTTCGGGCAAGTCCAATATTCTAGGTTACACTAGGGGAAATACTTCGTTCAACAAAGAAAAGGGAAAGGCCATTGAATTAGAGGAAAAGAAAACCTCTAAATACCCCATGGAAAAGATAGCTAACATGCTTGAAAAAGTGATGACTGATCAGGACCAATTCATGACAAAAATGCAAAATAGAATGGTCACATGGGAGAGAAATAGTGGACCTAGGAATTTTCAGCCAAAAAAAAATCAAGTATATCAGAAGAAGTTTCCTCAGCAAGAGCCAAGGATTCCAAACCAGTTAGACTCAACTAACCTGGTAGAAGAAGTAATTCCATGGTGCAGACCTTGTGAGCAATTCCACCAAGAAAGTGCTTGCTACATAGCAAACCAGATTATAGAACATGGGATGGCAGATATTAGTAATCAGGAAACAACATCAGGCGAGTCTGATCATGTGTACATGGTAGGCCAAACCTATCCTCTATCAAACCAGCATTGGCAGCAGGCCACAGACTATGGTTTCGAGAAGGATCTCCTATCTAACTTTTATGGTACAATGCCTCCTCCTGAGGAAATTAAGGAAAAGAAGGACGCCAGGTTCAAGGGAGCTGTGCATCAAAGGAGAGAAAAGCAATCACTGCCTAAATAGTACAAGCAAAAGGTAACCACTCCTTCCCTCCCAGATCCTCCTATTGTCCCTGAATCAAATATTGATATGGGAGAATGGATAAGCAATGCTAAAATTCATGTTTATGCAACTGATGTCCTTAAGATTCCCGGTCAAAAAGAAAAATTGTTGAAATCCTTAAAAGATAGAAAAAGTGAAGCTCATAAAATTATCAAGGAGGATCCCCTTCCTAATAATAATGCTATATTTGAAGCTGAACTTATCGAACCTAGAGATATGCCCATAGTCCTCAATAGTGTTGATCCGAGGAGAGAAGATCACCCACCTTTCTATGTCTCCCTTTTAGTTGATGAACTTCTCATTCATAACTGTATGTTAGATTCGGGTGCTTCATTAAATGTTATGACTAGAAAAGTAATGGAGCAGCTAAATTTGAGGGTCACCCCACCCTACCACAATGTTTGTGCCATGGATGCAAGAGAAGTTGAAGTGGTAGGGATAATATTAAATTTACAGGTCAAGTTAGCTAAGTACCCAGATATCAACATGATGATGGATGTGGTGGTAATGGATGTCCTAGATAATTGGGGTATGTTGCTATCTAGAAAATGGGCTGCAACTCTTGGTGGGCACATCCAAATGGATTGGACATATGCTACTATACCTGCATCAGAGAACACTAGGGTGATTCTCCATAGAGAAAAGCTAAGGAAAAGGCATGTAGAAAACCCTGAGAAGCCCGGAAATGAATTTGTTCATTTCACTGATAATTTTGGAAACTATGCTATTTTGTCAAATTTCATGGCCCCCATTAAGGAAAATATTAAAAATGAAAAGATCGATGAAGTTTGGCAAATGTACTTTGACGGGGATTATTCCAAAGCGGGAAAGGGTGCTGGCATCATGATCATTTCTCCTTCAGATAAAATCTACAATTTTGCGTTCAGGTTAGAGTTTGAAGCATCAAACAATGTAGCTGAGTATGAGGCATTGATCCTTGGTTTAGAAGCTGCTAAAGAGATGGGGATAAAGATGTTGAACATAAAGGGTGATTCAGATCTAGTTGTCCTCCAAATCAAGAATCAGTATCAATGTAAAAATGACAGACTAAGGAAGTATAGGAATGCCACATGGGACACTATGGAATGGTTTGATGCACTTAACATTCAAAAGATCCATAGGGAAATGAATGGGTTAGCAGATAGATTGGCGATAGCAGCATCCACCCTCCAGCCATCAGATGAAATGATTAATGGGAATGGAAAAATGGAAATAAATTTCAGACCTTCAATTCTTGATAATATAGGCCACTGGAAGGTGTTCAAAGATCATGAGCAACTCTTGAGATTCATCCACAATCTACAAGAGTTCGAAGGTTGCAAAATTAGTTATCAGTGGGAAGGTAAAGAGTATCAGGAGTGCGAGGATAATGAAAGGAATCACATCCCGAGTAGCCTTATAGCTTTCGAGAATCTTTTCGATCATCAGGATCATCATAAAAAACAAAAAGAGGAAATAAAAACTGGGAATTATATGGAAATAAACATAGGAACTGACAAGGATCCCAAGTTAATAAAAATTGGAAAAGGTACTTCAGAAAAGGAAAGGAACAACTTGATCAACCTAATCAAAGAGTATAGAGATGTGTTGTCCTTTAGTTATGATGAGCTTAAAGCATATAGGGAAGATGTGTTTCAACACACTATTCCCCTCACAGAAGAGGCCAAGGAGGCCAAACCTTTCCGACAAAAACGTAGGCGAATAAATCCTAAGTTGGCTCCCATTGTACAGAAAGAACTTCAAAAAATGCTAGCAGCAGGGATCATAGCACCCATAAGGCATTCATTTTGGTGCTCCAACTTAGTTGTTGTTAGAAAGAAGAATGGGTCAATTAGAATATGTATAGATTTTAGAAATCTGAATACATCATGCCTCAAGGATAATTACCCATTACCCGACATGGAATCTTTGCTTCAAAGAATAACAGGATCAGGAATGATGTCCATATTGGATGGCTTTTCCGGTTATAACCAGGTGTTGGTAAATAAGGAAGATCAACATAAGACTACATTCACCACACCTTGGGGTACTTATAAATTTCTAAGAATGCCTTTTGGCCTATTGAATGCTGGTGCCACCTTCCAAAGAGCCATGGATTTTTCCTTCAAAGAATTGATAGGCAAAATAATTGAGATATATCAGGATGACTTAATTGTTTTTTCAAAAGAAATATCTGACCACATAAGTCATCTTAGGCAGGTTTTTATAAGATGTCGGAAATATGGGATTTCCTTGAATCCCGCCAAGTCAATCTTTGGAGTTGATGAAGGTAAGTTGCTGGGGCACATCATTTCTAAAGAGTGTGTCAAGGTTGATCCTGAGAGAGTCGAAGCTATTAAGAAATCCCCCTTGCCTCACAATCTAAAAGCTCTCCAGTCCTTTAATGGTCAAATCAACTTCATAAGAAGATTCATCCCAAACTTAGCAGAATTAATGAAACCTATACAAAAGCTATTGAAGAAAGATGCTAAGTTTGAGTGGACAGATGAAGGGAAAGATGCATTCAAGTCCATAAAAAATGCCATATCCATGTCCCCGGTCTTGATTAGTCCTGATTATTCCAAAGAATTCAAAATATTTTCCTTTGCCTCATAAGACACCATTGCTGGTGTTTTACTTCAAAAGAATAAGGAGGGACAAGAGCAACCCATAGCCTTTATGAGTAGGGCCTTACAAAATTCAGAATTAAAGTATACCACGATGGAGAAACAGGCCTATGCTCTTGTCAAGTCCCTTAAACATTTCAAAACTTATATAGGTTACTCTCGGAATCATTGGATATGTACCCCATGCAGCTGTCAAGGATATCATGTCTCAGCAAGACTGTCTAGGAGTCAGGGGTAAGTGGGTTTCAAAAATTCAGGAATATGATTTAGAGATAAGACCTACTAAATTAATCAAGGGATAGGGTCTTGCAAAGATGTTGACCCAGGGAAATGAGGAGGCTTTAGGAATAATCTGCCAGAGCAGCAATTCAGAGCAAAATGTATCAGATGAGTTACAGATATTGGAGTAGCATCCCTGGTACACCGACATCATATTTTTCCTCCGCAACCTTACATGCCCCGATCACTTACTAGGTCATAAAAGAAGGGCATTAAGATTAAAGGAAACTAAGTATTGTTTAACCAAAGATGGTTTGGGTTGGAGAAACCCAGATGGTTTGATACTTATATGTATCGATGAACCTGAGTCCAAGAAACTCATGGTTGAGTTCCATTCAGGATTTTGTGGTGGACATTTTGCTGATAAAACAACCGCCCACAAAATCCTTAGAGCAGGCTACTATTGGCCAAACCTATTTTCAGATGTGCACAAGGCTGTCAGAGCTTGCCCCCAGTGTCAGTTATTCACCGGAAAGTAACAAATGAAAGCCTTGCCTCTAAATCCAATAGTAGTCCAAGCCCCTTTTCAGCAATGGGGGCTTGACTTCATCGGTAAGTTCAAGGATAACTTAAGCAATGGTGATTCTTGGATTCTTACCGCCACAGATTATTTTACCAAATGGGTAGAGGCCATACCCATCAAAAATGCAACTGATGCCATTGTCATGGATTTCCTAGAAGACAAAATCATCACAAGATTCAGTGTGCCAGCTAGAATAATCACGGGTAATGGCCCATGCTTTATTTCTTTCGAGATGTCATATTTTTGTTTCAAGTACGGCATTATCCTATCTCACTCATCTAATTACTATCCCCAAGGAAATGGTCTAGCAGAATCAAGTAACAAGAACTTAATGACCATAATCAAAAAAATTGTGGGGGACAATAAGAAGGCTTGGGATAGCAAAATCAAATTGGCATTATGGGCTGACAGGATTACTAAGAAAAGTTCAATAGGGAGGAGCCCTTTCAAACTAGTATATGGCCTTGATGTCACTTTACCAATCCATCTAAAGCTTCCAGTGTATCAGCTCCTCCAGACATTCAGCTCAGATCAGGAGGCCATCCAGAATAGAATAAACCAATTAATCGAGCTAGATGAGAGCAGAAGAGACTCTCTTGACCATAGTATCAAGAATTCAGACAAGGTCAAGATAGCCTTCGATAAATCTACCCGGTCGAGTTCCTTCCAAGTAGGTGACATGGTTCTACGTTGGGACAAACGTCAGGAAAAACCTGGGAAGCATGGAAAGCTCGACAGCCTATGGTTGGGACCATACATCATTGATGAAATAGTAGGAACGAACTCCTTCTATCTAAATGACTTGGAAGGAGAAAGATTGAGCTTACCAGTGAATGGTTCTCTCCTCAAGCTATTTTTCGCCGAGACAGTGTGATGCCTTTAGTAGCATCGGTGGTTTCAGGGCCAATTTCTAAACCTTGCCCTGCATGTATTTCTAAATTGTATATATCATATTGTTGTATCATTGATTGTTGTATTATAGTTATGTTGTACCATGTTGAAAATTTTCCTTTGTATATTAGTTTTTGTAAAATATTCATTTTTACGCATTATAGATTAATTATGTACATTAGTTTGTTTATGGCTAATTTTTTCTTTTATATACATGTTACTGATAAACTCTAATTGCCGTACAGGAACCAGAGATTCTAGAGTTCTCACATCCTCTCCTTTGAATAGAAGATCAGTTAGAGAATGTGTCCTAGATGGAGCCAGAATGTTACCACCTAAGTTGTACTTAGTGGTTTTTATCAAGTGAGCCTGGTGAACCGGACAGGGTTAAATTATTCGGACTTCAAAGAGACCTTTGGAAGTACTTCTGGGAAGTGCTTGTTGTATCATATCACATGTTCATACCCCATGGGGGAATTGTAATAAATTTTCTAGCATGATAGTGTCTGTAAAAGACTCGGTCTCTTAGACTTCATTTGTCAATCCGATCAGCCCAGGGTGTTTTTTCCCTTGGTTATTATTGGTTGTTGAATAAACGACTAATAATTTCTGAGTTTTTCACTCCATACCTCCAAAGTTGGGGTGGTCGGCTTGGCATTTGTGCCTATTGAGGTTATTAGAGTCTATGTGTCAATGTGTAAGCATGCTAGACATCATTTTTGATTCATATGAACATGTCTAAGTCCCCCTAGGTGTTTTTCATTTTTTCAAATTTTCAGTTTTTTCAGTGCTTTTTATTAAATTTTAATTTTTCCAAAACTTAGGCTATTTTTTAATAGTTTAATTGGAAAAAATGAGTCTGTAATAAAAGTGGGCCAAATAATAAGTTTCAGTCATGTAGGTGCTCATTTTAAATCTAAGAGCACCATGTAAACCCATGGACCCACTTTTTCCTAATTTTTGAGTGATCTTCCATCACTCAGGTGAGAAAGCCCCAAAAATCAATTATTGATTATTTTAATTAATAAATTGATGAATAATGGAGCAAATCCAAAATCAATAACTCAATGGATTCTCAACTGATTTGACTGAAATCAATCAGATCTGGAGCATATTGACTGGATCTGACAAATCCTTGACTAAAGGAGGGGATCAAATCAGATCCAGAGCTGATCTACAGTGGTATTCATGAGGAATTGCACCCTCCCTCTCTCCTCAATACATTTTGGATCTCCTGGATGCTCTGTGGGTCGATGTGTCAATGTATGGGTTGATGTGTCAGCCAGATGAGGCCCCCGGTTGACAAGTAGGCTCAGTTCAGCCTCAGTTCTGCATTGATGAACTATCCATCAGAGGATTTCACTTGATTCCATGAGGAATTGTGCCCCTCGGGCTAGATGGCCTGCAAATTCTATAAATCAAGGCACAGCCTCCTCTTCCAAGCTAGTTAGAACTGGATTGAGGTGCTGTTGCTATTGTGCTGTATTGTTTTTTCATTCTGGAATAAAGAAGCTTTGGAGGCAAGATCTATGGTGTAATGCTCTTCATGTGTGGATGTTGATTGTTAAATGCTTATGAGGTATAATCTGCTTTTGTTTATCATTGCTTTGCTGGTTAATTGTTGGCCTTGAAGGAGAGAGATTCCTCCTGTTAGGATAAGAGTTTATTCTATTTTGATTTATGCTCTTATTGCTGCTTGTGATAGATCTATTGGATTTGTATGTACTTTAAGCTTAATTGCATGATTTCCAATTATCTTTTTCGGCAGCACCTATGTTTTAACCATCTGTCTGTGCAAGGATTTTTGAGTTGCAGATGATCTTGCTGATAGAATAGGTTGATCTGGTTTAAATCTTCCTCATATTCAGTATCTTACAAATGACATAGTCCCTTGGTGTTCCACCAAAGAGGAATCCAAAACCCAACATTTCCAGGCTTCAAACACTCTTTCTCTCTCTTCCTCCTTTAAAAATTATTAAACTTTCCTCAAACTGTTACTTTAAGGTTGATTTTTAAATATGATCTATCTCATAAAGAAAATCATACATATATTTAATTATCAATATCCCTTCAAATTTCTAGATCTTAGTTTCATTGTGCACATAAAGTTCAAATTCAAGAGATCTAGCTAAATTGCCTTAGTTTCGCAAGTATTTTAGTGAAGAATCAATAGCTTGCTGTTAAGGTAGTTTCATTTTGTGTTCAATAATTTCAATATTATGGAATATCAGTGCCATTAATTTGCTGCACAAACAGCAATCCAAGATCCCAAGGAAAGCTTGCTTTCCTTGGTTCCTTTTTCGTCGGTTTAGCTAGTTTAATTTCATTAATTTTTTGAGATAAAGTAGGCTGAACCAAAGGCACTCTTAAAGTGATTTGGGGAATTTTTTATTATAATTCACTCACTATCATTTATCAGGTATGACAGAGAAGAAAAGAAGCTGCTGTCCAAAGTGGCTTTTGGAGCGCTCAAATCCCCCCAGGGGGCTTTCTTTTGTCACATAATTTGTAATTGTTTTGCATAAACTGTAATATCTTGGTTTCAGCCTATATAAGGACCAAGAAAGATCTGTTTTATCAGTGCTTTGATATTGTAAACTCTGTAATAAAATCATCCTTTGAATAGGCTCTTTCGAGCCCATTCCCCATCCCCCCTGGGTGGATTTGCGTCGGTGCCTTTTTCGTCTTTTTCTGCTTATTTCCTTTTACTAGAATTTATCTGATCGGTAGGGTAGTATATTTGATATTGTTGTTAATTCCATATTCCATATCTTATTTTCAAAAAAAATTAATCATAATACTTACCCCACGATTTCTCGAGTGACCCGCAAGGGGAAAGAGATTCGTGGTAGGATTAATCGGAAAACCAGATTTGTGTAGTTGTGTTATTTTCTCATCTTTTGTTTATCAGCATTTTAAAATTAACCCCTCCTTGATTCCCCGATTGAGATCCACTTGGATCGAAAGAGGTTCTTGGAGGCTTTTCTTTTAAGCAAGAACACATCTTTTAAAACTTATTAAAATTTACAAGACTCCAGTGTGTATGCTTTGCACTTGGCTGCGGTTCGTTCGATCAGTCAAGATGTATCAAAAGCACTTGGGTGACTAGTATAATTAGAACTCACCTTCTCCAATTAACAAACCATCAGGTGAAAATCCAACACCTCGATCAAACCTTTACGGTGGCAAAATACCCAAAGGAAGCAGGAACCTACTGAAACATGACCTCGAGGCGCTGATATCTATCACACCCTAATGGGTGCGTTACGAACACAGCCCCAGAGACTCCATTTCAGCCCACATATTCCTTGTGGGTAGCCGTATAGTCTTTGTTTTGGACATACTCCAAGTACTCTCGGGTATATCTGGAGTCCCCCTTAAGCCTAATTTAAACAACTCATACTCCAATTTTAACTTAAAACATACCAAGATGCAATCGCAAAACATTTATTCCAAACACATGCAAGCACACTGATCTCTTTTGACTCCATTTTTAAGGCACTGGTCTTTTTTGCTTCATATATATATTGTGTATCAACTTTGTGCTTTCGTGTGTATCTTCGTATCTTGTCATCTTGATTGCTTTTAGTTAAAATATTCAAACTCCTAAATAACTGATTCAGTACAACATCATTACACTAAGAATTCATCCTTAGTAACTTAATAGGGGAATTGGAGCTACAGAAGGCTACTTTGGAGGAATCTGAAAGGAAATATCGGGGGAATATTGTAGAGCTAAGAGAATAGGTTGCCTCATTAACAACAGCTCTAGAAGAGGCCAGGGAACAACAAGCCAGTCTCTAGCCTTTCCAGGAGCATGTTCTGACACAGCGGAGCAAGATGCACCAGCTGCAAGTAGCCATAGAGGAAGAAAGGTGCAATATCTTACAGGTAGACAATCAGCTAGAAGAGATTTTGGAAACCTCTTCATATTTTGTAGACATATCGTAGGACAGCTTAGAAATCCTGACAACAAGTATGGAGAGATTGGAAATGGATGAAGAAATACCTGTAGAGTTACCATCAAAAGATCAACAAGCCCTGAGGCAAGAATATGAGTTACTAGATTTTGCCATAAAGACAGCCAAAGAATTCAAGAAGACTCTCAAGAAGACAAAGGGGGCTTGTGCATAATTCTTCAGGAGACTTTTGATCACTTATAATCGCTGCCAGGTTGAGGATGAACAAAGAATGGATATCTTTCCAGACCACAACCTATTTTTGGAGATATTGTAAAAAAGGTATCAAGAATATGAGCAAAGGATATAGCACATCAAAGTCATAGATGAGAAAACCCTGAGGAATGAAGTGGCTCATTCTGTGGTTAGTGTGCAGTTGTTAGAAGACCAACTTCATTTGAGCGCAGCCAGAATAGAAGTAATAAGAAATCAGGCTGCTAAATTTGAAATAAATATTTGTTTCTGAGAACCTTCCGAATTCGAAAGCATTGCCTCAGAGGCTTCAGCATGGAAATTTTTTTTGAATAGTCAAGCAAGACCCTCCTCATAAGACTTTTATTTGTTTATTGTAATATATTGTAAATTATATAATCACTTAATGAGAGAAAAGCGTGGGAGGTGAAGCATTGGGGAAGCCCAAGAGTCATTCGTGGGCAGCCCAACAGTTTTTTATTTTTTGTATAAATATAGACGATTTATATGAGAGGGGGGATTTTCCCTGGAGAAACTTGTGAACAACTTTTTGTAAGAGGAACTACTTCATTTTACAATAATATATTACAAATTTTTCCTGTTGGAGAAGGTGTTATGTGGAATGTTCAAATTTGATAAAATGAACAATGTTGAAGGGGAACTATTTCATTTTCAGCTGTGTTTCATTAACTGTGAGAGCATTCTAACTTTCTAAACCTACGTTCTTATTTGAATGTTCTCTATTTTATTCTGTGATAATTTCCACTATGGGTAATGGAGATTTTAACAATTGATGAGCTATCTTGTCGTGTATATATTTATTCATGTTTATGTGTTTTGATTCTAAGAACAGCTATCTGTGATTTATCTTAACATGTGAATAGTATTACATTACTCATGAATTAATATCTTGCTCCCTAGGGACAACTTAGTTAGTGTTGTTTTTTCTAGTTCTGTGTGATTTAGATGTGAGAGAGTCTAAGATGAGAGGTAAGAACCTGTGCATCACATTGTGACCACTCCCCAAATTCTTAATCAATCTGCATTTTAGATAGGCACTTGCATATCATACTTAAAACTAAAACATAAAAATATACACGGTGGACTGGGCCGCAATCGATAAAACTTTTTTTTTTTTTACTTGACCTATGGTAGCCAGACCACAAACCGGACGGATTCCCTATACCAAACAGTCATGGGCTAGTTGGGAACATTGATTGGGGAGAATCCCTTGCTGTTGTTTCCTACAAATTTCTAGGCCTCAATAGTAAGGCATTAGCCTCACCTCCCTTTGGAATTAGAACCTCTTCATTGATGTAAGGGTCCAACTCATTTTCTTCCAGGACCAGGGAGATCCTATACTTCCAGGCTCGAAAGTTATCACCTCTCTCAATATTTTCATCAAGTTTGGTGTGATGAGACATATTAATTGAGAGCCTCAAATGGAAATACTAAATATTTAGATCTTACCAATTTGAGAAGCTGAAAACTAGATCTGGAACTCATCTTCTGCAGTGCTGGTTTTTTGGTTCCTAGGAAAATTAGGGTTTGACTTTTTCAGAGTTCTACTTAACCAAAAAACCTTGATTTTTGTCTCTAAAATTTGATTTTTAGGAGGAGATAAATCCTAGCCTGAGCTCACTCAAAAATTCCTCTTCAGTGAAAATCCCTAATTTCTCGATGTAGTGGTATGTCAAAAACTAAAGGTGCTCAAAATCAAATTCTGCTTCGAATGAAAGACGCGCCCTTCAAAGGAGAGTCGTCTGATCTGAATTTTAGGGGGAATATGGTCTAAATTTGGATGTATGAGTCATAAAATAATTTAATGAGAGGCCACATGCTCTTAGTCATCATAAAAGCATTAAACGGAGGGGCCACCCTCTTTCATCCATGGTAATTGAAAACTAATGGTTTTGCTCCATGGTATGGCTTCAAGACACATTGTACCTCTCTCATCCATGGTATTTCACAACCCATGGTATTTCCCCAAGGAACATTGTAATAATGTTATAAAATGGCTCTATTCCTTCTAAATAAAGCATTGAAGGATTTTTGGCATCCTACCTTTTTGTTATTCTATCGAGTTATTGGGTTATTGGTTCTGAGTTCCTTTCTTACAATGGTTTGAGAGGTGAGGCTCAAAGAACACTCTTTGAGACTCACCCCTCCATGTGGGATATTTACTCTATGTATGTTACTCTATGCATAAAATGATAACAATTTATAGGTTTACTCCCCTCCTCTCTCGGCATCCAAGCCTCCCAGGTCTTAGCCCCAAAGATCTGAATCATCATCCTAGCCTCCTTTTGTTGATGGATTTTGGAGAGAGACCCAAAAAGTAAGAAGCCATAGATTCTGTAGAGACACAATGTCTTCTTCTCAGGTTAGCTCTGATACCGTGTTATATTTCTATCAATTTAAATAGTATTATCGTATGATCTTATCTGCGAGAATAACATGCACAACAATCAATCACAAGAGACAATAGACACAAATATTTTCCTCAGAGAAACCATAAAGGAGAAAACCCCACAACTTCCTCATAGATAGAGTAAGCACCAATGGCAATAATAAAACCCAAAGATAGTAAGATTATCTACGACAGCTATTCTCTCTCTTATCCCAGATCCTTCTCTCTTACTCATGCGCTACAACTAAGTGTGAGTGACTGTGATAACTAGAGAGGCTCAGTCTCTATTTATACTAGTTTCTTACTTAACAATAACTTACCAAGACCAACTTCTCTAGTAGAGTCTAATAACCCTAGTGCCCCAAAACTATGGAGACTTTGACCCCTGATCAACTAGGAGGGTTAACCTCTATGAATTTACATGACTTGTTTACATTATTGATTCTCCAATTAGGAACATTCGGGACTAATCAAATACAATATATGAAATACATAAGTGAATAGATTCTGAAGTTACAAATACATCAACACCCAACGCCTTATCAGTACTGATATCGTCACCCATCCGCAAACACCTATATTGCTGCAAAATGTTGAATACAAGGGAAATCTATGAAACATTACTAAAACAAACCCCATGGACATATCAGTCAAACATGGAACAATTGAGCATGTTCACGTAGGTCAGAACTACTCAACCGAAGAAACTGAAGCATATAGAGCATTATTCAAAGAATTCTGAGATATTTTTGCCTTGACTTATGAGGAGATGCCTAGGATAGACCCATCTATTTTGGTTCATGAAATCAAACCCTATCTTGCAGAAAAACCTATCAGGAAGAAATTACGTCAATTCCATCCCCGGAAGGTTGCATCTATTAAAGTCAAAGTAGAAAAACATCTGAATGAAATATTTATTGATCCTGTACCCCTAACGAAATGGGTATCTAACATTATCCCTGCAAAAAAAAAGCAGGGTACTGTTAGAGTCTGTATCAATTTCTGAGACCTAAACAAAGCTTGTCCTAAAGACAACTTTCTGACTCCACATATCGATTAGATTATCAACAACTGTGCTGGAAGTGTCATCTTCTCATTCGCAGATGGATTTTCTAGCTATAATTAGATTGAGATAATGCCCATCGATCAACCCAAAATGGAATTTATATGCCTGTGGGGAAATTTTTCCTATAGGAAGTTACCTTTTGGCCTTAAAAACGTCGTAGCTACATTCCAACGAACCATGTCCTATGCATTCCATGATATTAAGAACATTGTGTAGCCATACCTTGACAATCTCCTAGTGCATTCAAAGCAACGTGAAGACTACCCTGAGCATCTTAGAGACATTTTCCTGAGATGTTTTCATTATAACATACGGCTCAATCAACACAAATGTGTTTTTTGCGTCGAGACAGGACATTTGCTTGGCTCTGTGGCTTCTTAGGATGGCATCTGGATAGATCCACTGAATATTGTTGCTATATTCTCCCTACCTTCCTCGACAAATATTGTTGAAATCCAAATTTTTCAAGGGAAGGATAACTTTCTTCATCATTTCGTTTGCAATTTCGCTGAGAAAACGCACAGTTATATGCTTCTCCTGAAGAAGGACACTCCATTCTTCTGGGATGACTAGGACCAATGATCCTTTGATAATCTTAAGCAATATTTGACTCATTCACTCGTGATCGACCCCCCGGATTATTCAAAGGATTTTCTCTTATAGGTTTCTTCCTCCACTACTACCATTGGAATGGTTTTAGCACAAGAAAATCCCAACAGTCAAGAGCACGTGATATATTATGCCAATAAGAATCTCATTGATTCGAAAACCCGATACTCCCGTGTGGAGAAGTTAGCATTGGCTACGGTCATTGCTGTTAATAAATTTTGCCATTACATATTGCTTCGCACTACCATGGTATTTGCATATCAGAACCCTATGTACTACATTCTAACTCGTCAGATGCTAGGGGGGAAATATTCCCGTTGGCTTGTCATCCTGCAGGAATTTGACCTTGAGTTTGCCAAGGCCACTTCAAAGAAATAAGTGGTCTTTGCAGAGCTGATGTGTGACCTTCCCTGTGCTTTGATGGATACTGAGCCCAGTGATTCATTTCTAGATGAATTCCTGTTCTTGATAAGCACGATAGACCCATTGTATGGAGATTTAGTCATTTATCTCCAAACTCAAATATTTCAGCCTAATATGTCCCGTGACAATCGTCACATTATTCGTGTCCACGTGAAGTACTAACTTATCTTGAATGATACATTGTATAGACGTGGTATCGATTCCATTCTTCGGTAATGCCTTACACATGAGGAAGCTGAACAAGTCCTGAATGATTGCCACTCTGGAACATGTGGCAGTCATCTTTCTGGGATGGCTGCAACCCATAAAATCCTTCGTCCTGGCTATTTCTGGCCTTAAATATTCAAAAACTATCATGAAGCTATTAAGAAATGCCCACCTTGCCAACATTTCTATCCAAAAAAGTGCACCCACCCTTATCCTTTACATCCCATCATTACATTTGGCCCTTTTTCCAAATGGGGAATTGATTTTATGCATTGTAATCCTACCTTAGTAGGGGGCATGGTTACATCATCATAGCCATTGATTATTTCACAAAATAGGCTGAGGCTATGCCTACGTATGCAGAGGATGGTAAGAATGCCACTCTCTTCTGATTTAATCATGTGATAGCTAGGTCCAGAGTCCCATAGTCTATTGTCACTGACCATGGATCACATTTCCAGAATTAGATGATGACTGAATTAAGTGCCAACCTGGATTTTCGCCATGAAAATTCAACTCCTTACTATCCATAGGATAATGGTCAGGTCAAGGCCATTAACAAAGTTTTAAAAACTATGTTGTAGAGGATGGTTGGAGACCATAAATCCAACTGGAACCTAACTCTCTTTTCCTCCTTATGGGCTTACAGGACTTCGGTAAAAGCAACAACTAGTTTTACACCATTTCAGTTAGTTTATGGACTAGAAGTTGTCCTTCCTATAAAATTCCAAATTCCATCACTAAAACTTGCAATAGAACTTCTACCAAACACTTCCACCAAGGAAGAAAGATTTATATACCTAACTAATATTAACAAGACCAGAAGAAATGTTTCCTTAGCTAATGAGGCACATAAGAAGCATGTCAAGGCCCAGTATGATAAATCTGTCCAACCTCGGGTTTTCAATAAACATGACCTAGTTTTGAATTACGATCAAAGACATGACAAACTAGGTAAAGGGAAGTTCGAGACAATGTGGTATGTTCCCTTTGTCATCAGAAAAGTTTTAGAGAAAGGAGCTTAGGATCTCATAGATTATGATGGGATACCCTTCAAGCAACCTCGCAATGGGTTGTACCAGAAGAGGTACTATGCTTAAAACCATTTTTGTAGGGTACTGTGTAAATATGTATATTTTTGTCTTTCAGTGTGGTGTGTTCTGATTCAGTATGGTGTTTAGTTTAGTGTCCAAAAATTTTATACCATACTGAACCTTGCTTTAGCTGCTTGGGTTCTCTATTCTCTGGCTCATGACTTGATCAGTTCAGGAGCAGTTTGTATTGGTCCCGCTACCAACAACATCACCGAGTATCAAGAAGTAATAGGTCTATTGACTGAGGCTGCATCTCAAGACATTCGTGATTTGGTAGTATTTATGGATTCACAGTTAGTGGTTTTTCATCTAAACCATGTCTATACCATCAGAAACCATGTACTTCTTCACTTTTTTCAGAGAGTGTGGTTATTAGAAAGGTCATTTGAGTATATTACGTATAGGCATCTCCCTAGGTCAAATAATATGGTTTTTAATTCATTAGCAAACTACATCCTAGATTGGTATATTGCTCATACATAATTTGAAAGATAAACATGGTTCATTGTAAAATAAACTGTACATGACACATAAAACTCATGTAAACAAGATTTCCATTTGAGACATATAAACACCGGTAATGAATATGTATGTATGTATATATATATATATATATATATATATATATATATATATATAAAGTGTTTTTTTTACAAAATGTGGTCACAAGACCTCATCTGAAGCACTGTGGCTTTCAGGAAATGCAAAACTATAAAAAAATCCTAAAGATGCTAAGATTTCAGTAATACATCTTGTGAATCACCATCTAATGATGCTCATTATAACACATGATGGCCTGTATTGAACCTGCGAAGCAGTCGGCTGAAGCGGCCCAGTACTCCTGCAGTGCGTCTCTGAAACCTCATGGGGAGGTAATCTATAGCCACATTAGGAATGTCAAGTGTCAGCCTCTCTAGGTTCTCCTCCAAGTCAATAAGGTGGTCATCACCTCTGTGAACCAACTGAGGTCCAGCTCATCTATCCATTGGAGAAGATACTGCAGGTTGTGCACCACCAACATCTGCATGTAAACATTAGGTATTGTTACTACACATAAAAAACATAAAATATAAAAAACACAAAAAACATAATCACCATTTTAGGGTTTTTATTTCTTACCAATATTCTCCCACTGAGCACCAGGTCGTAGTAGTAGATCAAGGTCACCTCTGAAATCTATCCCTGTGTAGGCATAATCCTCGATCATGAGGATCTGATCTCACAACCAATGAAAGAAAGTGGCCTTGAATTTCACCTTGGCTCTGCCATCACTTGTACGATCCATGATCTCAACCCACCTCAGCATGCGTGGGTCTCTAGCCCTAATTTTGGTAAAAATCACCTAGGGTCTCATGAGAGGCACCCTCTCAAAGAAGAAACAAGCTAAAATGGACCCAAAACCAAACTGCTTTAGCTCTCCCTGTTGAAATTTTATCCGTTGCTCCTTGAAGACAGGAAGAAGTGCCTCCACCCAGTTGAAAACTGTAGGGGCCATAGCTTCCAAGGAATATAGCATCTGCACCCTCGATTCCTGATGAGGCCCTTGGTTTCCATCCAGTCTCTCCATGATGAACAAGATTGTGTGAAGTGGCATATCTACCACATCCATGATAGGAATCTTCTTACTTGACATTCTTCTTCCAGGATAAAAATGACGGTTGATCAGCTCCTGCGTAGTCACGTCCCCTCCTCGGAAACCAGTAAGAGAAATGGGATCCCCTTGTCCGGAAAAACCTGTCAAGAAGTAGATTTCCTATACCTCTATGGTCAAAACATGAGGCCCTACCTCAAAGTATTGCTACTCCGGGATCCACATGTGTATAATATGCTCTAGCAAGTGGGGATGTGAAACCATGCTGGGAGTCTTAAATAATTTGAGGAGCCCACAACCGCTTAGGGCACCCAAACAACCTGCATCTCTTCTGGTGGTAGCATCATCTTCATTGTGTTGTCTCTCTTTTCAGATAACCATTTTTGGATCCAATAAACCTGCCAAAAACATTTCAAAATCAATTTAGAAGCATTTCACATCCATAAAATTGCTTAAAAACATTTATTTTGGATAATCCATTAGTTTTTTGGAGCCCACAGCCGGCACTGCCTCTGTCCAGTTAAGACAGAGCGGTGGCACTACCTGTGCTGAATTGAAGCAAAGTGGTTCCTTTCAAGCACCGCCTTTCCCATAAATGCTAGGAGAGGTGCCCTTATTTCCCATTTTAGGTTCAGCCATTGAGCCCAAAAAACCATGAAAAATGAAAATTGGAAACCTTAAAAGGAAAGAGAATGGATTTAGATATTACCTAGAACTGATGGTGCAGAAAACAAATGGTGGATGCTCCCAAAATATTTAGCTAAAGTTATGGCTCCACACTACCCAAAATGATCTCCAGGATTGGTAAATAGTGAAATGAGTTTTTTTTTACTATTTACTCAAGCTTTCATAACTTTTTCTAGGTTTTTTTATATTTTAAAATCATTTTTAATAAAAATACCCTTTAATATATTTTTTGAAAGTCATTTTATCAAATGTTTTGAGAAGCTAATGATCATTTTTCAAGTCTAGCGGGGACAAAATAAGTAGTAAAAGTCTATGGGGAAGTTCGTTTTTTACTTTTTCGTACTTTTGAAAACAGAAAAATTCCTTGAGTGTTCGTTTCGATACTTTGAGCACACTATCAAAACCCTGTATCAAAGTTTCAAGTCTTTTTCTGATTCTTTTCAGGCTCGTAAAACCTTTTATCGTGAAAAGAGACCTAATGGAGTCTCCTTTAACCTATTTTCGGACTACCTAAATATGAAAATATTGTCGAATACTTGTCTTCTTCATACTCGTAAAAGTATTTGAAGAGTCATCTCTTTGATGGTAGGTTATCTCTTTTTCGGTTCGGATAGACTATTTACAAAAAAGGAACACTCTAGCCAATCATGACTGGAAGAGTTCTCTTGGGTATTATTTTATACTTTTTCAGGCCCTAGAGACTAAATCATATGAAAAAGGAACCTTTGGAGTCTTATTTCATCTTTGTTTAAACTCTCTAAACATGAACGATACCGAGTTTGATTTCATTGGACTCGTTAAACTAAACATTGAGAGACCCTTTTTTGGGAACGAACCCCTCCTTTCTCAGGTTCGTAAAACGTATGAGAATGGACTTGTCTTCGGATAAGCTACAACGAGTGCTTGTTACCCTCTTTGAACTCGTAAAAATGAAAATAGGCACTCATCAATCATGATGGGGAAATTAAGGAAAGGGAATCAATTCATTTTGAAAATAATATGGCAGTTTGTCATCACCTTTGAACATGGAACTTCTATACATTTTTTTCATTCAATTGGGTAAATCATCTTGTCTCTTATTTGATCCACTTTCATGAGTCATGCCATTCCATTAAATTTTTCAAAAAATGCATCATCTGTTGTCCTATTGTGTCCCACCTCGTCAAGTCAACACTTCCAAGTCTTTTGTCATGCCACCCAATGTTCAAAGGGAATTTAGAATTTTACCTCTGCCATTAAACAACCTTTGTGTTAATACCTTTTGAGTCAGTCCTGTGGTTACGTTATCTGCAACATTCTAGAACTTTGTTCCAATTTTTGTGTCGTCATTATGGGATTCATCATGGCCCTCCTTCGACGAGACTATTCATGTCAACATCAGATCATGATCCAGGAAATAGTCTTAGAAACAAATTTAGTACCTTGAGATCTGCATGCCTCAATGACAAATTCTCTCACTTTTGACATAGGTTCACATCATTGAACTTTGATCAAAATATTCGACTAAGTGTTTGACATCAAATCATCTATTCACACTTCGTAGATTGTACTAGAGTACCTTGGGAATCATTGACATTAATGGTGATCTCCCTTGCACTTGTTAACGGTTCACATCATTGGCTAGTAATCAAGTGGTTTCTACCATGTTAGAATTTAGATCATTGTAATCACATGGATAGAATCGTACTTTGTGGAAGATGAGACGAAGACCCCAGGTATCTATTGAAGTAATAGCATGGATCCACATTTGTATGGTAATGGCTATGCTCAAATTTGTGTCTGTATGACATAGATCTACATTGTATGTCTGGTAGGTATGTCCAAGTTTGAGTCCTTTATCACATGGATCTATGTTGTATTCTAGTAGCCATGGTTCTTTATCTCTCTCATGGATCTTCCTTGTATTGGTCTACAACCATGATGAATAAATTTTGCTCATAAGTCAAAAGTATTAATGTATTACAGATGCATGGTTGATAATCTCTGATCAAGCTGATTCTTTCCTCGAAGTGATAAATTTCTCTTTCAAAGATCTCACCTATTGTATCCCTATAGCCTCATGCTTTAGGGGGCATTATGTTATACCTAAATCTCATCATCAGCATGTGATAAGATCCTAAACTTCATTGTTTCCCTCAATCCCAATTTTTGAAGAAAGAACATTGGTCTAGATATCGATTTTGAATATAAAAGTCCAGCACCGCTTCTACCCATTATTCAAAAAGAGGTACCTTCTTTAGCACCACCTTAACTCAGTTGGTAGTAATAGGTGGCACCACCTTTACCCTTCAATCAAGGCACGGTTCTTCCTAGAACTGCTATATCATGGTGAACAATGAGCGGTTCCCTTGGTAAAAAGTGAAAAAGAGAGGTTCTCATGAAGCTTCTCTAAAGAAGGATTTGTGGAACCCTTATCCCTGATCACTAGGGTTAGTTGGGCTTGAGATCCATCCTTGTAGGATCTCCTAGCCACCTAACCCACCAATTTATCAACCATCCCTATACATTCCAAGCCTATAAAAATAGGCTCAATGTCCATGGTTGAGGAGAGAGTAATGTTATGATGTTGCTTTGATATTCTGGCCTAGTTAGTCAAGAGAGCTTGAGGGAGAAAAAGTTTGATCTATCAGAGACAAGATGTTGGTTTTGTTAAAGAGAATATCAACACTAAGGCATAGGTTGTAAACTCTTTCTTCATTTTACTAATATAAAGTTGGTTCCTTTCCCACATAATTGTTATGTTATAATCTTGTGTGTTATTGTCAAATTTCTTAGTCATTGGCATAGATCTATAGATGATGCTCTGGTATCTTTGATCTCTTGTGTGTTTGATTTGTTTATTCAGGTGTTTCTTTGGATACCTTTTGTCATGAGAGAAGAATTACATCACTCCATCAAATATTGAATTCCGGGTGTTTATAGTTTCTAGGGAAAGTCTTCTAGCCTTATTGTGAACCATTTGTTCTAGATATGAACCATTCAGACCAGAGGAACAACTTTTGTCCGTAGAAGGTACAAAATTCCTAGAAACATGATCTATAGGACTTGTGCGTAGCATTAATTTATGAAAATCATGCCACTGTATATCTGCTAGACTTAGTGTGAATAATATTGCCGAACAACATATCTATTGAATCAAGTCAGATAACTCTTGATGACACTTGCTCCAATATGCGCATGTACCTCTTAATACGGTTCCAAATCTCATTAATCTTTATCCCAATGTTGAATTTAGAATATTTCATAAATTTTGCCGTAAGTCTTCCATTGTTGTCGGTAGTTCACTAATATTTTTGGACAAAAACTGTGGAGGAGGCTTGAGAACGATGTCTCATTACGATATTTAGTAAAAACTATATGAAGTGAGGGTTCCTTTGAAATATATTATCACAATATATGAGAAGATGTTTTGCGTACTCATGTAGATGGACATTTCACATTCGTGTTTGTAATGAATCTTCTTCTCCTTTAGGGAACAATGATGGAAATTCCATATCAAATAATCCACCAATGTTATATTCATTAATCGGAGATGTGCCAATTCCATACTAGTTAAGCACACCAGGATATCAAGAAGACCCTGGATAATATTTCTTTGTTCAAAATGCGTAACTTACCCCAACAGAGAAAAATCTCTTAGAAGACTTTGATGCACTAGCCAGTAAACCCCAGGATGATATTCAGTTAGAGGAAGAGATCAGTGAATCAAGTATTGGGGGGAAATCCAAATCCAGAACATTACCATTCTACTAACTTTTGATATATTTAATCATAATGTGCACAAATATCTGGTAGATTCTGGAGCATGTGCAAATGTTAACCCTCTTTTAGTCTGTAAAAGGATAAATGGGAAACCCACACCTTCTTCAGGAAAAATCATCCAGTTGGATAGAAAAGAAGTGAAGGTGGTGGGAGAGATGAAGGATGTATTGATACAATTAGTTGTAGATGAAAGAGTGTGCCAATTTATAGACATTATGGTAGTGGACATACCAGAGGAATATGGGTTAATCTTGAGCCAGGACTATTCTGTAAAACTAGAAGGATACTTCGCAACTGACTAGTCACATATGTGGTTTCCTTATCATAACTGTCAAAATCAGATCAAAGTGATGAGAGAGCCTCATATGAAGTATAATGTGACACAACTAGAAGGAAAAAATGAGCCTATAAATTTTTCACATTCAGACATTCGGTTTTGGGTAATTATTTTATTAAGCTTGAACCAGGAAACTATAAAGCATAAGAAGCCAATGATAAATAAGACACACAACCCAAGCTCCTACAATTTTCATGGGCTGATAAGATTGACTGCAACATAGTTAACTTAGTCTCAGATGTAGAAAGTAGCACTAGTTCTGTAAAGTTAGCATATAGGTTTTGGTTGTTATACTTTGATGGTTCTAAAACTCAGGAAGGATCAAGAGCCAGTTGTATCCTGATTGATCCAATGAACAATAAAAAATTTCTTTCTTGTAGATTAGAATTTCAATGTACTAATAATGCAATCAAATATGAAGCATTAGTCCAGGGCGTAAAGAAGTCTGTTGAATTCAAAGAAAGAAATCTAAAGGTTTATGGTGACTCTGAAATAATTGTTAAACATGTTCGAAATACGATTCATTGTTTTTCACCACATTTAAAGGGTTATCGAAATGAAGTGTGGGACCTTATAACAAATTTTGATGCATTTAATATCATGTCTATTCCTAGATTGAAAAATGCAACAACTGACTTGTTAGCTACCTCTGCTGCCATACTAGTTCCCACTAATAATAGATGCTCTATAGAATTAATTTTCAGGTCCTCTGTACCAGACAATATCACAAATATAAGAATATTCGATGAAGGTCCACATATTTTGTAGTTTCTAACCAATGATGATAATTTCTAAGATTCTGTAATAGATGACGAAGAACATCAAGCAAATATTCAAAATGGAAACATCATACCTAAAGGGGTCAGAACTTTGGATGGGATGTTTGATCTGAACAATAAATTCGGGAGGCCAACAAATGTCAAAACATACAGTTCATCTATGCAGTATGAGCAAGTGAATCTTGGGACAAAAGTTGAACCCAAGTATGTGAACTTGGGAAAGTGTTGCTCACCGGGTGAATGAAGCAAATTCATTATCTTGTTTCAACAATATAAAGATGTCTTTGCTTGGACTTATGAAGATATTAAGACTTATGACACTTGCATTATACAACATGTTATTCCAATTAAAGCGGGAGTCAAACCCTTTCAGCAGCCATTAAGGAAGATGCATCTTGAATTAGAACCCTTAATTCAAAATGAAGTGAAGAAGTTGCTTGATGCCAAAATTATATTCAAAGTTAGACACTTAGAATGGGTCGTGAATTCGGTACCAGTAAGAAAAAATTCTGGTGAGATAAGACTTTGTGTAGATTTCTAAAATTTGAATTGTGCCTCAGATAAGGATAACTATCCATTCCCACCAATGGAGAAAATATTGTAGACGGTTTCAGGCTCTAAATTGTTCTCTTTACTAGATGGGTTTTCAAGATACAACCAAGTGTTGGTATCAGAACAAGATAGGCTAAAGACCACCTTTAGAACAAAATTAGGGACTTTCGCATAAAGAAGAATACCTTTTGTTCTCATTAATGCTGGAGCAAATTTCCAAAGGGCGATGGACATATATTTTTGTGGTTTGATTGGTCACAACATAGTAGTCTATTTGGATGCTGTTACCGTTTTCTCCAAAAGGAGAGAAGAACACATGTTTCATCTAAAAAATATATTTGATCACTGTTGGAAATATGGTATTTCCTTGAATCGTAAGAAATGTGTTTTTGTAGTGTTAGAAGGAAAGCTATTGGGTCACACAATTTCTAAGAGGGGGATCTCCATAGTCCCAGAGAGGATTAAAGCTATAGAAAAGATACCCTTGCCTCACAATAAGAAAGGAATGCAATATTTGATGGGAACCATAAACTTTGTGTGAAGGTTTGTTCTCGATTTTGCTCAAATAGTCAAACCTTTGCAATAAATGTTTAAGCAAAGTGTTCAATTTAAAAGGAATGACTTAGAAAAGGGTCCATTCAACAAAATCAAAGAAGAAATAGCTAATGCACCTTCCTTCAAAAGTCCTGATTTTGAGAAGGATTTCATTTTATACACTTTTGCTTTGGATACCTCGTTAGCAGCAGTGCTTACAAAGAAAGAAGAAAGGGGAGATGAGTACCCCATATCCTTCATGAGCACTGGTTTGCAAGGTGTTGAATTGAATTATCCTGTTGTTGATAAACATGCTTATGTAGTCTTTAAGGCAGTAAAACAATTCAGGCCATACATTCTCAATAATACAACCAAAGAGATTGTTCCTCACCTGACAGTTCAAACTCTTTTCATGCAAAAAGAATTAGGAGAAAGGAGAGGAAATTGGGTAAAAACTCTACAAGAATATGACTTAGAATTTAAACTAGCCACAATCATCAAAGGACAAGGGATTTGTAAGTTAATGTCGGAGAGTCAAGATGATGAAGAGAAGGATTGGGAGAATGAGCATGAGTTGCATATTATTGATAAGTGTCCTATATTTATAGCACCATAATCTTGGTACAGAGATCTAGTACACTATCTCCAACAGGGATATTTTCTTAAACATTGGAATTCCAAACAAAGAATAGAATTACGCTTGAATTCAACATTGTATCAAATAATCGACGAATTTATTTTCAGGAAGAACTATGACGGAGTATTTTTGAGATGTTTTGAACAAGAGGATGCATCCAAAGTCGTTAAAGAGTTGCATGATGGCACTGCTGGAGGTCATTTTTCAGGAGATACTACAACACAAAAGATTCTAAGGGATTGAGACTATTTCCTGACTTTGTTTAAAGATTCTCACGTTTGCGTAAGGAAATATGATACATGCCAAAGGAGTGGTAGGAGACAAGCAAAGGAAGATGGGCCATTACAACTAGTCATTTTTTTTGAACCATTTGAGCAATGGAGAATTGATATTATTGGAGAAATCAACCCAAAATCTTCATTGCAACACAAGTGCATCCTCACATCCATAGACTATTTTACCAAATGGGTGGAAGCGACCCCGTTATGTAGAGTGAATGAAGATGCAGTTATAGATTTCTTAGAAGACCATATTATGACCAGGCTTGGGGTTCCAATTTCCTTGGTTTTTGATAATGCATCTTACTTTTCATCAATTAAAATTACTACATTTGCTAATGTGAAAGGAATGAAATTACATTATTCTACTAACTATTATCCACAGGGTAACGGATTAGCTGAATCTTCTAATAAAAATCTCATTATAATTTTAAAGAAAAATGTCATGGAAAACCAGAGAAGCTGGCATATAGCTCTTCCTAATGCACTTTGGGCTAATCAGGTCACACCCAATAATTCCTTAGGTGTATCACCTTATACCTTACTTTATGGAAAGGAAGCTATCTTACCTCCTAACATTTTGTTTCCTTCTTCTCAATTAGCCCAAGCATCTAGAGGATCTAGTAGTGAGATTTTACAAGCCTGAATCAATACTTTGCCGAAGTTAGAAGAGTCCATATCTAAGTCTAAGGAAAGGTTTAAGCACCAGCAAGAGATTGTGAAAAGATGGTTCGAAAAATGTAAGTCCAGGAATAAATAATTTGAAGTAGGAGATTTGGTTCTCAACTGGGATCATCCACATGATGAAAAGGGCAAGCAGAACAAGTTTCAACATCTATTGATAGGCCCATTTTAGATTGTAGAAAAGTTAGTCCCCTCGATGTACAAGTTACAGGATTTATAGGGGTGGGAAGAGAATCTTCGAGTCAATGGTTTGGTTCTCAATCCTTACTTCACTTAATGCCTTAGAAGTCTTTTTTACATAAATAAACCTTTTTGCTTTTATTTGTTTGCGTTGATTTGTTTGATTTTTTTGTTTTTCTTTGTTTTTTTTTCTTGGTTCTTCAAAATAATCCAGCTCATCTTTTGGTGCGTAGGAAACATTGGAATTGGAAAAAATGCAAATATTTGTAAACCAAAGAACTTCTCATTAGGCCTGATCTATGTAAAAATTTTGATGATGAGATTCTTTAATTTGATAGATCATTGAAAGGAAGTTATTTTATGAACACATTGAAGTCTTATGTTTTAAACCTTGTTAAATAACTGAGGTGGGAAAAGTCTATAATACTATTTTGGGGCTCCATCCACTTCACAATAATAATTTGTCCTAGGAAGCTTACAGCAAAGGACCCATGGAAGGAAGTCGGATGGACAGGTGTATGGTATTTAAAATCACCCCATGCCACAAATCAAAGCCAAAAGGATTAAAATAGTCAAAATTCCCCAGAAATAAAGTATGTATCAAAAGATATGAACAAAATCAGCAAGATAATGGGATTGCTCAGAGGTTCTTCTCCATCTATGATATGAAAACAAATTATCACTCACACAAAAGGACACCATGGAAGGAAGAACCTAAATCAAGTTTCAAATGAAAAGGAGCAATCTGGGAATACTCATAGGACAAAATTCTAAAAGCATCAAAAGAAGGAAAAGGGCATGAGAATGAGGAACAAATGAATATACCTATCCACACTCTGTTACGATCCTGTGGTGTCTCATCCCAAAAGAAACTGAATGCAGAGATAAATGAACCCCATATTTTGGCCTTAAAAGAGTTATCAAGACTTAGAAAACCTGGTTATCCTACCCTAGTGGACTACAATCAAAGTTAAGTTCTAAATCTTACATTCCTAGAAAGGTCTAGACATCTTAAATTAATATTGAAAAAATATTGGGATAAGTTGGTCTATAAGAATGCCATAAAGCAGTTTTGGTTTTAAAAGTTAGTTTTTCTAGAGATCTGTGGTCACCATCCAGTCTCCAATTGTTGTTGTTGCAACTATTACCCCAAAAGAAAATTTCATTTTTTTATGGCCCCACTTTAAATTTTTATCCCCACTTTAAATTTTTAGCTTTTTAGACCTTTCTTTCCCTTTGAGATCCATATTTATTGATTTGGTTTTACCCTGATTCAGTTAATTTTATTTTGTTTTTGCGCTAAGTGGGAAATATTTTTTTGACCCACTGTAGTGGATGAATATTCATGTTTGATCCACAACAGTGGATGAGTCTTAATGTTTACCTGATGCGGTGGATGAATTTCAACTTTTTGATCCGCTATAGCAAATGGTTTTTCAAGTTTGAACCACAACGACGGATGATTTTTGTGCACATTTTTTTTATTTTTATCCACTACATTGGAAGAATTCTTGGGTTTTGTGTCGCAACAATTGGTGGTTTTTCATATTATTTGTCGGAAATTTTCTGATTCTTTTTTACCCACTACATCGAGTGATTGTTGTATATCTTGCTGCAACGAAAGACAGGTTTCTCCTTCCATGCATGATTTTTTCCATCGTTTTTGTTCATGGTTTCAGCCCATTGCGGCGGAGAAGTCTATGCCTTTTTCCACCACAACGAATGTATTTTGAGTGTTCACCCAACAATTTATTTTTTCCAACATCGTGATTTAACAATGGAATGTTTGTCAAGTTCTAGCTACAAGTAGAGGCTAGATTTGTCACTTCAAAAACCTGAACTCCATGATACCCCGCTATTTTTCTACGCAATCCACATGCCGGACCTCTGGAGCTGGGAAGTATGGTGACATTGGAAATGATCTTCACCCCAAGCCTATCACAAATGTATTTGATGGGAATGATTATTTTTCAGCTTGTACATGAGGCCATCCTCTCTATACCATTTTCATCGAGATATTCTATCCATGCTGGCACTTCTCATGCAGTCCACTGATCTCGAGACTCAGAACAATGAATCCTCTAGTTCCATGTAGCTCTCTTTTACAGTCCTTACAATGTTTAATGATCGATATTATCCTATTATATGAATCATAGATCAACTTATTCTCCCAATCCGAGCCCTCTACGTGTAGGATTTCAATAACGGGACCTAGGGTTAACATCCGTGCAATTTTCCTCAGCGGAACAAATACAGATCCATGATCTACAACTTGCCTTCATTCGGATCATCTGATCATGGCCACATTAAAATTTTTCCAATATTCCCCCATCTAATCAAGTGAGCACTTTCAAGCAATGGAATTATCTACACCCATTGGTCAATCACGACCCTTCATTGTGACCATTGATCTCTGCAGCCAATACCCTCTTTTCATGATTCAGAATCGTGACTTTATCTATGCTAGTTCAAACTATGAAATCATCTACGACCGTGGATTTGCAACGACTCTTGTTTCTTCCCTCAAATATCTTCTCTTTTTAATTCATTTTGCGATTCGAAAAAGCTCTTTCTTCCGTGCATGTTTTCCCAGCGGGATTGCCTCAGGCTATCGATCGGGCTTCACCTTGATCTTATCCTTTCATCGCTTATCCTCTTTAACCAGTTTTGTGATTACCAAATTTAAATATTTCCTCGCATCTTCAGCCTATGGAACCACGCTCTATCGTTGATCTTATCCATTGTGAATCTGGATCGTTGATCTACGATGCCCCTTTATCTCATTTTCACTGCTGCATGTCTTGATATTTGGAAGGATCTACCTCCTTATATCGAGATCCCTTCTCCATCTAATGGTCTTAGTCAACAAAATTTTTCAATTGGGTAACTTGAGGGGTGTTCATATAATTCTTCATTGAACGGGACCCTTTTTCAAATCCTTCCAAGCCCATAACTTGATAGTTTCAAATAGAGTGCTAACAATGTGGATAAGGATGAGGTAGTGTACCAAAATATCTACAATTTGACCGCTCTAAACAAGCGATTAAGGAGGAAGATCACAGTATCTAGATGCAAAGGTAGTAGTAACAGTGATCTAGAATAGAAGGGACGGGAAACAGAGGCTGCAAAGAAAGAGAAGGAATAAACAACGTGAAGACTGGAAGAAGGTGCAAGGAAACCATTGGATGAAGAGGCTAAGCAAGAAAAGGAGGAATAAGAAGTCACCAGGAAAGAAAAAGAAAAGGAAAAAGAATAAAGAAAGAAAGAAGAAGCAATGAAGGAGAATATTGCAGATGTAGAAAGATCAATAGTTGAGGAGGCACAAAATCAATAGGAGGTTACAGAGGAACAAAGCAAGAAGGATCAAGAATACCTAGATAATGAGAATCAGGGACAAATCCCTACTCAGGACAACCCAGAGAAATTCCCTTCCACCTCGAGTGGTATACTTATAGGAGGACATCTCCCTATGGTTGAATTGGGATTGGTACCATTCACCTTGTCAAAGCATCATGAAGTAGAAAAATTAGAATATGTATTCTTTCATCCCAACAGGAAATCAATTGTATGGAGTACCAAGAAGACATTAAACACACGTACTCATCTCAAAATTACTATAGTAACCGAGAGAATGGTTGTAAAGGATGTAGAAGAGGATATGGTGCAGATGGCCTCATGAGGTGTTGCAACTACACAAGTGAATGCCCACAATGTTATAAAGCTAAAGGAGAAGTGGATCAGTATAAAGATAAAATGGCATATCTAAAGGAGACTTTGAGGAAGGAGGAGAGAGTCAGATGAGAAGAAAATTGAAAGTATGATTTTGCTCTTTCTGAGTTAGAGAAACTTCAGCAGGACTACCAGATTCTGGAGGAAGAAAGGTATGCTTTGAAACTATCAAATATTATCCTTGATGGAGATAAGAAGTATTTTGAAAGTAATATGGAACAAATGGAAATATAGAAGTACACAACTAATTGACAAGCAGAGGAGTCTAAAGTTCGAGTTGCAGAACTTGAAGCACAAAACAACTCCTTAGAGGTACTATTGAAAGCAACAAATGAAATAAAAATGGATATAACACCTCTCAAAGAACATGCTCTTTCACTCAGGAATAAGATATATCAAGTGCATGTGAAATTAGTAGAAGAGATCTACAGGATCAAGCAAGTAGAATCCTGATTACAGGAGATCTCAGTGATCTCTACAGAATTCAAAACAAGTACCCAGGAGATTGTAGAAACCATATAGGGGTATTTGACCTGGTTGGAGACAAATAAAGAACTTCTAGAAAATGCACCTATGGAGAATCCAGAGAAGTTTCAAATTGAGCATGATATCATAAATTTTAGTAGCAAAGCTACTCAAAGAATAATAGTGGCAGTAGATAAGACAACAGAAAAATGCATGGAATTCTATAAGAAGGTGCTTACAACTCAAAGTAGATGTGAGACATCTTCAGTAAAAAGGCTTCAGGAGTTTCTAGCCCATGAAGAGCACTTGAAGTACTTACAAGATAGGTTCCAAGAGGATGAACTTAGTTAAAGTATTGAATGAAAAGGTCATTGGTGGCTCACGCTGTAGTCAGTAAATGTTTGATGGAGGACCATCTTATATTAACTCCACCGAGGGTGGCAGACATAAAAAACCAACTGTCTAAGCATGAATTCATAGTCAGATATTTGGAACCAACATATTTTGAGACCATAACTGCAGATGTGGTGGCATGGAAACAGTTCATTGATGAGTTGACTGGGCCCACTTCAGTGGTTTTCTCTTATCTACACATGGCTAGTTTATTGTAATATTTTGTATTTATCTTATTTTAGTAGTGAGCACACTAAAAGACAAACATTTTGTAACCGATAGTTGAGGAAGCCCAAAGGGAAGGGAAGACCATGAGTAATTTTTGCAAATGTATAAATATTGGTAGAGTTGAATAGAAGAAGGAATTTTATAGCTCTCATATGCTAAATGCTTTTGTAAGAGGAACTATTTCTTGTTACAATAAAGAGGACTTAAATTTTGTTGGAGAAGGGGCTGCCTGAGTTTTCAAAAGCATGTTGTGTAGATTGCTGAATAAAGAACTATTTCTATTTTAGCTTGCTATACAAATTTGTGAGATCATTTTAACCGCTGAACTATTTTTGTTTTATGAATGGTTTCATTTTCATGTTATGAATATTATGCAGTAAATAAGTAATGAATGATTTAACTTCACAAAACTATCTCTATGTTATCTTTTCTACTGTACTTATGTATTCTGAATTTATTAGCTACATATAAAATTCTTTGTGCAGAAAATGCAGTACATTGTTCATATGAATAATAATCTTCCTCCCTGGGGATAGGTTAGATAGATTAGATTATATTAGATTAGTTTTTCTTTACTTTAGGTGATTTAGGAACAAAGGGGATAAGACGGGAGGTAAGAACCTATGCATCACAGGTTGAGGTCTTTGTTCCCTGATCACTTGCATCTAATATAGGCACTTGCGCATCATTTATAAGATTAAAAAAAATCATGTAAATGGTGGATCGGGACACAACTCATAAAATATATTTAAACATTCCTTTAATTCTACAGTATTTGGGTTTCTAACCGAATGGATTCCCCTTACCAAATGATAAACGATCTAATTGGGAACGGTTATTGGGGAGAATTTATACTATCCGTACATGGGATTTTCTAGGAATTAACATAAGGTTGTCATAGGTCCATGCAAAAACATCTTTGTATTCTTTACAAAACTTAACCAAATCCCTCTCCTCTTCGGGAGAACAAGTAAGGCCTATATTGCTAAACTGAGGATTGCCTTCAGTACCTAGATTGATAGTCTTATAATTGAGAGTAGAACTCAGTGTTTTGCAATTAGGATTTCCTTTAAATTTATCTTGCAAATCATAAATCCTCTGTAGGTTCAGAACTGACTTAGGAATTAGATTGGAAGGAAAAATATTATCGGACAAGGACTTTTCATGTTCAACCTCATCTATAGAGAATTCTTTAAAAGTATCTTGTACAGTGAGGAAATCTAGAATTTGAATATCATCATCAAATATCTTCCAATTGGTAATGTTTTCCGGTATGGAAGGCATATACATGAGTTCTATGGAAAATGTTTAAGCAGAGAGACCTTCTAGTAGGATGAGTGTGTATGCGATATTTTCCAATAGTTCAACATAAAAAATTTGCGATCTAGGGACAGTCTTAACATTAAAAGCTTGGAAATAATTAGTCGTATCCCTTACTAATTTTTGATATTTCAAAAGATAAGGAGCTAAGCAATGGATTTGGTTCCTTACCTGTTTAACTATGATATCTAAGTCACCATAGCACTGAATAATATAAGCTCCTAGGTCAATTTATTTCTTCGGTCCTTCTACCAAGGCTTTGCATTCCACAACATTATTGGTGCACTAGAACTTTAATCTACAGGAAATCATCCATTTGGTACCTTTCAAGTCTATGAGCACACATCTAGCACCGACACTTGGACTTGGATCCATTAAAAAAAAAGTGTCCATGAAGATAGATATAATCTAAAATTTGTATTGACATTATACACATTATGTAAAATATCACCAACAAATAGAATAACCTTACAGTTACCGATTTTTGACAATTTGTCGACATTCTAATTCATAGAAATATCAGTAGGAAGATCACCAAAGTAAGAGTCAAAGGTATAATGTTCAACAACTGAATTTACAAAACCTGCTGGTTCGATTGGATCATTAAGATCTGTGATTGTATGTTTCATAAGAGACTCCCTATTGATATTAATTTGATTAGGCCTCCCATTGTATGGAAACCATAAGTGAGACCAGTCTGTGGCAAAATATCCCTTCAATTTTTCAGACCATCCTTTTCTTAACCACATACCATAAGTTTCTGGTACATCAGCCACAACAATGTCTACTATTTGATGTATTCTGGGATCAATAGATAATGTTAAAAGAAGATTTTTTAACTCACCTAAGACTTTTGATCTGGATCTATCTAGTTGTACTATCTGTGTAGGGAAAGACTCCCATGCGGTGTTTAACTTTCTGCATACTGAGACATGTATAACATTCAAAGATTCTCCTGAGTCGATCATACAGTTATAGACATTTCTATGGAAAATATCAAAAGTCAGCAAAAAAGGTGGAACTTTCTTAGTAGAATATTTTTGCGACTCAAGCTTTGTACAAACCTCTAAGCTATGGTTTTGAGCTTCTATTGACCTATTCAATACCATATTTTTTGGAAGACCCTCTCTAATAGATGGAATCTTGAGAAGTTCAAATAGAGAGATGTTAGCTTTAGCCCTTTTTAGATCATCTATAAGATTGTATTCAACCTCAGGGATTACCTTTTCTTTTATTGGTACTTTCTTACATGTTTTTTGAGAAGATATCGTTGGTGGAGTGTCTTGTGGTGGTAATCATTTTCTCCTCGTATTGTAAGAATGTTGCAGATAAAAAATAGTTTATGTGTCTTCGACCTGTTCTTCTTCGACCATATGCAGCTCTGAAAAACAATTAATAGTATTGACAATTGGATCATGTTCATCATTGGGAGGCATAGTTTCTACAATTTCCTGTCTTACATTGTTTTGTACATTTGGAGAGGTAGAGGTTATCGATTTGAAAATAGAGTAGATATCATTAGAAGTAAGTGTTTCTCCAGGGTTCGAAGGTGGTTCATTTAAAGGAGGATGATAAGGTCTCAAAAGTGGTGGCCTTACCTAAACTCTATTATTTTCTTGGTTATCACCATTTTCCCTCTTGAGATTGGCCATATCTTTGGAAATCCTTTGGAACAATTTATTCATGTTGTCCATTTCATAAGGGTATTTATCTAACGTCGTGGGTTTAGGAATATGCTCTTGCTTTCTCCTAGAAGTAGAAGGTCATGCAATTTCTTGGTCTGGATTTTATTTAAGACCATACATTTCCTTTTCTACAAGAGAATCCTCAATGAAGGAAAATTGTAGGGTCGTCTTGTCAGCACGTTTGACCCACATAGCAATCGTTGTAGGAAAACCCTTAATGTAGAATGATATTAACAATTCTCCAATCGGGAGGAGTGTAGCAGGAATCCTATTTTTTAGGTAGGAAAACCTTTGATTATAATATTTCTCTCCTTCTTTAGGATTTATTCTAAAATATTACAACTCAATGACCAAATATTTCAGGGTACTATCATCTCCAAAATTTTGGAGAAATAATGTTTCGAATTATTTCCAAGAGTAGATAGAAGCATAATCTAATGCAAAATACCAAGTCGACACTTTCCCCTTGAAGGTGTAAGGAATAACCTACATACAACATCCTCATTAATTACATTTCTCAATCGTATAGCCTACATATAACTCTTAACGTGATCTTCTGCAAGGATTTTGTCGTCTGGATCAAATCTAGGAAGCAATTTCTCAGGGTTCTTTGAAATTTTGTGTAATTTCTCTAGGATGAATACTACATCCAAATCCAACCAACGTCTGTTAAGATACTCATCCATGGGTCTTTCTAGAGTTTCTTGTTCTTCTAGTAAATTTCTTGATGGATGTTCTGAAGATTCTGAGGAAGACTCACTGGCTGAGGATTCTTCAGAGGAATATTCACTCATGCGCTACAATTGAGTGTGAGGGACTGTGTGATAAATAGAGAGGCTCACTCTCTATTTATACTAGTTTCCTACTTAACAATAACTTACCAGGGCCTACTTCTCTAGGAGAGTCTAATAACCCTAGTGCCCCAAAACTGTGGGGACTTTGACCCATGATCAACTAGGAGGGTTAACCTCTATGACTTTACATGACTTTTTTACATTATTGATTCTCCTGATAGGAACATCGGGGACTAATAAAATACAATATATGAAATACATAAGTGAATACATTCCAAAGTTACAAATACATCAACACCCAACGCCACTTCAGTAGGTTTTAACTTTCAATAACTTATCAGTACTTATATCGTCACCCATCCACAAACACCTATATTGTTGCAAAATGTCGAATCCAAGGGAAATCTATGCAACATTACTAAAACAACCCCCATGGACATATCAGTCAAACCTGGAACAATGGAGCATGTTCATGTAGGGCAGAACTGCTCAACCGAAGAAACTGAAGCATATAGAGAATTACTCAAAGAGTTACAAGATATTTTTACCTGGACTTATAGGATATTCCTGGGATAGACTTGTCTATTGTGGTTCATGAAATCAAAACCTATCCTACAACAAAACCTCTCAGGCAGAAATTATGTCAATTCCATCCCCGAAAGGTTGCAGCTATTAAAGGTGAATTAGAAAAAATTATGAAGGCAAGATTTATTTACCCTGTACCCCTGATGGAATGGGTATCTAACATTATCCCTGTGAATAAAAAGTAGGGTACCATTAGAGTTTGTATCAATTTTTGAGACCTAAACAAATCTTGTACAAAATACAACTTTTCGACTCCGCATATCGATCAGATTATCGACAACTATGTTGGAAGTGTCAACTTCTCATTCATGGATGGATTTTATGGATATAATCAGATTGAGATAATGCCCATAGATGAACACAAAATGAAATTTATATGCCTGTGAGGAAATTTTTCCTATAGGAAGTTACCTTTTGTCCTTAAAAATGCTGGAGCTACATTCCAGCAGGCCAAGTCCTATGTGTTCCATGATATTAAGAACATTATGGAGCCGTAACTTGACGATCTCCTAGTGCATTCAAAGCAATGGGAAGACCACCCTAAGCATATTAGGGACATTTTCCTAAGATGTTGTCATTATAACATACAACTCAATCCACACAAATGTGCTTTTGGCATCGAGACGAGACATATGCTTGGCTTTGTGGTTTCTAAGGATGGCATCCGAATAGATCCACTGAATATTGATGCTATATTGGCCCTACCTACCCTGACAAATATTGTTGAAATCCAAATTTTTCAAGGGAAGGAAAACTTTCTCCGTCGTTTTGTTTGCAATTTCACTGAGAAAATGCAGAGTTATATGCGTCTCATGAAGAAGGAAACTCCATTATTCTGGGATGAGTAGGCCCAATGAGCCTTTGATAATATTAAGCATGCTCTGACTCATTCACCTGTGATCGACCCCCCAGATTATTCAAAGGATTTTATCTTATATGTTGCTTCCTCCACTACTACCATTGGATTAGTTTTAGCACATGAAGATCCCAATGGTCAAGAGCACGTGATATATTATGCCAGTAAGAATCTCATTGATTCTGAAACTCGATACTCGCATGTGGAGAAGTTAGCATTGGATTCAGTCATTACTGTTCAGAAATTTTGTCATTACATCTTGCTTCATACTACCATGGTATTTGCAGATCAGAACCATATGTATTACATTATGACTCGTCATATGCTAGGGGGTAAATATTCCCATTGGATTATCATCCTGCAGGAATTTGACCTTGAGTTTTCCAAGGCCACTTCAAAGAAATGGTCTTTGCAGAGCTAATGTGTGACCTTCCCTGTGCTTTGATGGATACTGAGCCCAGTGATTCATTGCTAGATAAATTCTTGTTCTTGATAAGCACGACAGACCCATGGTTTGAATATTTAGTCATTTATCTCCAAACTCAAAGATTTTAGCATAATATGTCTCATGATGATTGTCGCCATATTCATCACCACGTGAAGTACTACCTTATCTTGAATGATACATTGTATAGAAATGGTATCGATTCCATTCTTCGGCGATGCCTTACACATGAGGAAGCTAAATAAGTCTTGAATGATTGCCACTCTAGAACATGTGGAGGTCATCTTTCTGGGATGGATACAACCTATAAAATCCTTTGCGCTAGCTATTTTTGGCCTTAAATCTTCAAAGACTGTCATGAGGCTGTTAAGAAATGCCCACCCTACCAACATTTCTATCCAAAAAAGTGCACCCACCCTGCTCCTTTACGCCCCATCATTGTAGTTGGCCCTTTTTACGAATGGGGAATTGATTTTATGCATTGTAAGCCTACCTTAGTCAGGGGGCATGGTTACATCATCGTATCCATTGATTATTTCACAAAATGGGCTGAGGCTATGCCTACGTATGTAGAGGATGGTAAGATTGCTGCCCTCTTCTTATTTAATCACGTGATAGTTAGGTTTGAAGTCCCACAGTCTATTGTCACTAACCACGGATCACATTTCCAAAATTAGATGATGACCAAGTTAAGTATCGAGTTGGTTTTTCACCATGAAAACTCAACTCCCTATTATCCATAGGATAATGGTCAGGTCAAGGACATTAATTGTTTTTTCAAAACTATGCTGTGGAGGATGGTTGGAGATCATAAAATCCAACTAGAACCTGACTCTCTTTTCCTCCTTGTGGGCTTACAGAACTTTGGTAAAAACAACAACTGGTTTTACACCATTTCAGTTAGGTTATGGACTAGAAGTTGTCCTTCCTATCCAATGCCAAATTTCGTCACTAAAACTTGCAGTAGAACTTCTACCAAACACTTCCACTGAGGAAGAAAAATTTCTATACCTAACTAATCTTGATGATACCACAAGAGATGTTGCCTTAGCTAATGAGGCACATAAGAAGCGTGTCAAGGCCCAATATGATAAATTTGTCCAAGCTCGGGTTTTCAATGAAGGTGACCTAATTTTGAATTATGATAAGAGACATGACAAACTAGGTAAAGAGAAGTTCAATTCAATGTGGTAGGGTCCCTTTGTCATCAACAAAGTTTTAGCGAAAGGAGCTTAGGAGCTCATAGATTATGATGGGATACCATTTGGGCAACCTCGCAATGGGTTGTACCTGAAGAGGTGCTATGCTTAAAACATTTTTTGTATGGTACCATGTATATATGTATATTTTTGGCTTTCAGTGTGTTGTTTCTTGATTCCGTATGGTGTTGAGTTTAGTGTCCAAAATTTTTATACCATGTTTTGGTTATTCAGATCGGATGGATTTTTATGGCTTCGTTGATGGTGCTTTCCGTCACACCCTGAACCTTTCTTTAGATGATTAGGTTCTCTATTTCCTGGTTCATGACTTGATTAGTTCAGGAGCAGTTTGTATTGATCGCACTACCAACAACATCATCGAGTATGAGGAAGTAATAGGTCTATTGACTAAGGTTACATCTCAAGACATTTGTGATTTGGTAGTATTTATGGATTCACAGTTAGTGGTTTGTCATCTAAACAAATTCTATACCATCAGAAACCCTGTACTTTCCTCGCTTATTTTAGAGAGTGCAGTTATTAAAAAGTTCATTTGAATATATTACTTATAGGCATCTCCCTCGGTCAAATAATATGTTTGTTGATTCATTAGCAAACTACATCCTAGACTAGTATATTGCTCATACATAATTTGAAAGATAAACATGGTTCATTGTAAAATAAACTGTAAATGACACATAAAATTCATGTAGATATGATTTCCATTTGAGACATATAAACATCGGTAATGAGTCTCTCTCTCTCTCTCTCTATATATATATATATATATAAAGTTTTTTTTTCACAAAATGTGGTCACGAGACCTCATTTGAGGCACTGTGGCTTTCTGGAAATACAAAACCATACAAAAAATCCTGAAGCTACTAAGATTTTAGTAATACATCATGTGAACCACCATCTAATGATGCTCATGATAGCACATGATGGCCCATGCTACCCTGTGAAGCAGTCGGATGAAGCGACCCGACACTCCTGCAGTGTGTCTTTGAAACCTCATGGGGAGGTCATCTATAGCTGAATTAGGAATGTCAAGTGTTAGCCGCTCTAAGTTATCCTCCAACTCAGTAAGGTGGTCATCACCTCTATGAACCAAATGAGCTACAATTCATCTATCCATTGGAGAAGATCCTCCAGGTCATGCACCACCAACATTTGCATGTAAACATTAGGTATTGTTACTACACATAAAAAACATAAAATATAAAAAAACACAAAAAACATAATCACCATTTTAGTGTTTTTATTTCTTACCAATATTCCCCCACTGAACACCAGGTGGTAGTGGTAGATCAAGGCCACCTTTGAAATTTGTCTATGCGTAGGCATAATCCTCGATCATGAGGATTTGATCTCGCAACCAATGAAAGAAAACGGCCTAGAATTTTACCTTGGCTCTTCCACCACTTGTACGAGCCATGATCTCAACCCACCTCATCATGCGTGGGTCTCTAGCCCTAATTTCAGTGAAAATCACCTGGGGTCTCATGAGAGGTGTTGTCCGCCGATTGCACACCACCAACAGAAATCTTCTGAAAGCTGTCTCCTCACTTGAGAAAGTGGGAGAGGTGTGACCTTGGGGGAAAGCACAGAGCTAGGTACTGTCACCTACTCCTAGCTCCTCCGTTTAGGCTAACTCCTAACGAAGCCAAGGGAGGTAGTCCCTAACAAAGAGTTTTCTATGGCTCAATGTTTAAGTTAAGTTTTGGATGTTTTGGATGCGGATGGGTGTTGTTTGGGAGTTATTGTGATTTAAAATGATTAATATTAAGGGGATGATGATTAATTAAAGAAATCCACGTTGCTAACAAGAGATCACACATATAAGCAAAGATTCCAGACTTATAACTCAAGCATTCAAATATAATCAATTGAAATGGACCATAGATAGTTGATCAAGATATAAAATTAATCAAATATAGCAAAGGACTAGTGCCTTATGGAGTCAAATAAGCGCGTGAAATAAAGTCTAGGAATCAAGCTAGTGAGTATTAGGTTTTGCAAGTGCTATTGGTAGATTTTAAGAGTTTTTTCTTTGTGATCTTCACTTGTGGTGGCTAGATGTCCTAACCGGTAATACCTTCAGTGGCTCCGTTCGAAGACATGATGGACCTGTCTGGGGTCAAAGGTAAGTGTTCAATAACTTAACTACCAGTGCCCAGATTAGGTAGCCTGGTGCCCACACTTGGAATTTTCCCACATGCCTCGGTATTTATCAAAGAATGCCGGTGCGTTGGTTATGGGAAAAGTTTTAGTTAAGTTCCTCTTGTGGGGTTTAGAGATCCAATGTCGTTTCTGGGTATTCCAATCGAAGATCAGTCAGAACATACTCCGGAAAAGAGGGAAGTGGGTTAATTAATTAAAGGGATGTGAGTTGCGAATTTTATTAAGTTAATTAATTAAAACTCTCCGACAGAGAGCGCTCTTGACCTTGTCTTATGACAGTGGTTCAAGAGACTTAGCTAATCTATATGCTCGATGCAAGGATATGCAATGGAAATGCTCTCCGATAGAGAGTGCTCTTGACTTGGATTACGGCAAGTTCAAGAGACTTTCAAGATTAATTGATTAACTTATTAAACAATGAAAAGACGACTC
>LPNX010638839.1:43302-215747 GCA_001517045.1 Pseudotsuga menziesii
TAAATTTAACCTATGATTCGAAAAAATTAAGTGGATGAGAAGGCAAGTGCCTTATGAGATGAAACAGGAGATCAAAACAATGGAATGAGACCCAAAATCAAAACTTGGAAAGGATCAGGCAAGCTCACTGTTTTTTATGTAAAATGCATGATTTTTGGCGAAACAACTTGGGAATTTTTGCGAATTTAAAATTAATGATTTTTTAACATTTTAGGATAATTTCCAGAATCTGGAAAATAGCAGAAAATTGCAGGAAATCAGTAAAAAAACAGCAAGTACAAAATGGCACGCTTTTCAAGAAAAATTAAAAAAATTAAAAATTTGAAATTTTTTGGAAATTTCTGATTTTTTAATGAATTTCCAAAATTTAGAATTAACAGAAACAATTCAAAAATCAGCCCAAAAAACAGTGAGCTTGAAATGGCACGCTTTTCGAGAAAAAGTCAAAAAATTAAAAAAAATAAAAATAAAAATTTTGGAAAATTTTTGGAAAATTTCTGATTTTTTAATGAATTTCCAGAATTTAGAATTAATGAAAAATATAGAAAACCAGCAAGCCCAAAAAATGGAAAATTTGCACGTTTTTCGAGAAAACTCGTGCACATTTTCCAAGGCAAAAAGAAAGCTGGATTTAAAAAGAAAATGAAACTAGATATTTAAAAATGGACCTTTAGAAAGATGGATCTAGCTTTGAAAAAGTAGATCTAAGGCTAGAAATCCTAGATCTATCTTAGTAGAAGCCAAGCAAGCTTAAAATAAAGATTTAAATGACTTGATAACTTCTACAAAAGTGGAAAAGAGGTAAGATAGAACCTTGAAAATAGAGATCCACTTGTAGCAATCAAAGTAACCAGGTCTATTGTTTAATCTTTGTTGATAGAAGGAAGGAGAAACCCTGACTGTTGTATTTCTTTCTTGGATTGAGAAGCGCTTAGGAGAACCTGCAAAGCGAAGGAATTAGATGAAAATAACCACCAGTTCATGAAGAAGAGCTTGATCTTTAAGCTTGTCCTTCACCTTTGATGATCTCTGCAAAATCCTTGAAAACAAAATTAAATCCGAACAAAATACTCATAAACTAGATTGTTAGCCCTTCAAGAGTATATATTGAATAATGATTTAATAATTGAAAAAAAGAAGGGTAAGAGAGATATCACCAAAAGACGATGTGAATCCACAATTCCAATAGCTCATACATAGACCTCCAAAGTCACAACTTTATTCCAATCTTTAAACAAATATTACAATAATTTTGGCAGAGTGTTCATACCCAAAATCTCCATCCAATAGAACTGAAAGAGCCTCTATTTAACAAATGAGAGAGTGTTAAAACCCTAAAACCAAAAAAACAACCCTAACCACCTTAACCACCTAACAAAGAGCCCAGACCTAAACTGGAGAATCGGGAGTGAGGGGAGGCCTCCACCCAGGCAAGGCGCCCCCACTCCAAACCTGTGCACTGAAAACAAGCCAAGGATGAGGCCACACATGTGAGTCTGGGTGTAGGTAAGCTCATCCTTTAGGTCTGGCAGGAGCCTGAGCTAGGTTTGGGAAGCCCACTGTTGGTGTAAGCTTCAGTATTCACCTCGATCAAATCACCGGACCAATGAGAGCTCTCCATCTCATTTTTAGCTCGAGATGACATGTCTGATAACTGATAATAAATTAATTGCTCTCTTAATGATGACTGAAGCTGAGTTATGATAACTCCAATCATCATAAGTGTTCCATGAGATGTCATTTAGTCTTTTATTTTACTAAATTTGGATTAATTTGGAGAGTTTTAGTTTCCTCCAAAATAGTCATTTTTTTTAATAAAAATCATTTTTTTACTAAAAATCAATTTTTACTCAAAACTGACTTTTTTGAGTAAAAATGCATTATGTGTCCGATTGCTAATTTGAAAGTTGGTTCTGACTGGTTGGCTGATCAAGAATGATTTTTGGCTTAAGGTTAGAGCCTTCAATCACTGAATTCTAAGTCTGGATCACGAACGGGTTTTTTCCATTTAATTTATGGAAAAATTAACCCAAAAAACTTAGGAAACGTAATTAAAAATTAAAACATAATTTTTCACTGTTCGAAAAAGATTTTTTTGAATTTTTTTTTGTATGTGTGCAGATGACTTAGGACATGACCATGATCTATCTAAATAATGTCTAGTAGGCTTATAACACTCAGTTGGGCTCTAATAACCCCCCAAGGCCCAGAATTCAACATCGGGCATTCCAGCTTTGGAGGAAGTGGGAGAAAACCTCATCAATTATACTCGGCTGAAGGCAAAGCATAATTGTCAGGGGAAAAAAAACTCCCTGGAATACCCTATTTGAGATTCTACATCTCAGGAGACCGAACCACTCAAAAATATCCTACTAGCACATTTTATTACAAACCCCACAGGGCCATGGTCAAAATTATTCAAATAAAAAAGTGACTAGCCAATATTGGCTAGACAAGCAGATGGATCAACTGATACACTGGAATCAAACTTTGAACAAGTTTGTCAACCAGCGGCTCCTCAGGTAACCCAACAATGGTACAAAAAGTTGGATAACATCTGGCTCCAACTGCGGGACGTGTGCTCGATCTAGTCTCTTATGCAAGGAGAGCATACGAGAACCCCAGAATATCTGGTTTCCATATCCTATAAAAACATCTCAACTTGACAAGAAAACCTTAGTAGCACAAGTTTTATGAAAAAGAACCAATGATCCAAAAGTTGCTTTATTCAAAGAAATGATAAAACTTAACTAAATTTTTTATTTATTTCTAAGTACCAAAAGAAAATGTAAAGTAAACGCTCAACTTAAGGAGCCTATTTTCCTACTATAAGCATGATACACAAAAGGTTAGGTGTAATCATAGATCCAGTGTAGCCACCTAAGCATTTTATTAATATAAAAAAGTTTTGCCTTGTCTTTGGTTACCAGCCAAACTAAGGACATAATTTCTAGAAAATGCAAACCTGCATGATGATCCAAAATGGGCGGGTTGGATGGGGAATCATAGGCATGAATAATGTCATCAAACTTCTTCCCAAACTGGTAGGTGCTCGTACAGGTTGCTTCTATCCATGAATGGATAACGCTGATATACAAATCGGGATGTTGTGACAGGTCGACTACTCCATCATGCTGATCATCAAGGCTTATCAAATAATAACTTGTTGTATAAGCCCCAAGATGCTCCAAAACATAAGGAACATCTATATGTGAAGACGATGGTCGAGAAAAAACTTCAACTAGTTGTATCCCATCTGATTCTTCACTGCACTGCTTTTTCGAATCCTTATTATCGATACTCAGATACAATTCTGACTGATGATATGAAAACTCCGACTGCTCCTCTTTAAAACTTTCATAAGTCTCAGAATAACAACTCCCCTTGCTGGACACATCATAGATGAGATTCTCAAAAATATTTTCAAAAGTATCATAGGTTGGATTTTTAATAAAAGTCCAATAATTGTCATCGCCATCTATGTCGAATATGAGATATTCCTCATCATTGGTATCAATTCCCTGGCTACACTCCTCATTCTGCTCAAAACAATCTTCTTCAAAAAGATAGGTTTCAAAGATATCACAGGGGACCCAACTTTCCAAATATCTGTCATCCAATGGAGAGCATGGAGGACTCTCATCACATGAGACTTCTAAGATTGGATTTTTAATTAAAGTCTCAAAGTTATCATCCATCTCAGATGTAAAGGATTCTTCCTCACTTGTGTCACATCTGATTCTATATCCCTCCTCATGATCATAGTCATCTTCTTCAGAAAAAAGGTCACAAGGTAGTAAGCCTTCCAAACTATCATCATTATGCTCATTAGTAGGATTAGTGCTAAATTTTTTAGTGAGATCATCCAATTGCTGACTATAATCTTCAACTTGACCTCAGTTTTCTATGGTGATAGGATGGAGCTATCTAACTGTGTTAATGTATCCAGGATCTCTTGAATATTGTTTTTTCTCTCTCCAACTTTATTCGGAAATATCATGCATGTCATCTACATAGTTTATGTACTCAGGATCACTTGATGATGCTTTAGGACCACAACCCTCTGGAAAACCATGCTCCTGAATATAGCATGCATAATAACAAGAAGATTCTTCATGAAGGTATTTACATGCCCTACAAAATGGCTTATACTGCTCAACCATGTTAGTGGACTCTAGCTGATGAGGAGGCCTATGTTCATGGTCGGGTGCCTTTCTTTGCCAATTTACTTTTGGAGGAAATGTTCTTGGGACAGGTTGTGATTGTTCTCTTTCCATACTAATGACCTTGTTCTGCATCTCTTTCATTTGAGCTAAGTGTTCATCTTCCATTCTTCCAAGTCTTTCATTCATTTCCATCATTTCTTTTCTGTAGGAATCCTCTTCTTTATGCTCATTTGACTTTAACAGAGTCGAGGACTTTGAATAACCAGGAAGGTTGGATTCACCTAAAGACTGCATATTTTTGTCTATTTTGACTGCCATTTCTTGTGCATTTAGAAGAGTAGTGGTTTCTTTGAATACCCTATTTGAGATTCTACGTCTCAGGAGACCGAACCACTCAAAAATATCCTACTGGCACATTTTATTACAAACCCCGCAGGGCCATGGTCAAAATTATTCAAATAAAAAAGTGACTAGCCAATATTGGCTAGACAAGCAGACGGATCAACTGATACACTGGAATCAGACTTTGAACAAGTTTGTCAACCGGCGGCTCCTCAGGTAACCCAACTATGGTACAAAAATTTGGATAACAAGAGGCACCCTCTCAAAGAAGAAATAAGCTAAAATGGACCCAAAACTGAAGACGGGAAGAAGTGCCTCCGTCCAGTTGAAAATTGTAGGGGCCATAGCTTCCAAGGCATATGGCATGTGCACCCTAGATGCCTGATGAGGCCCTTGGTTTCCATCTAGTATCTACATGATGAACAAGACTATGTGAAGTGGAATATCCACCACATCCCTAATAGGAATATTCTTACCTGACATTCTTGTGCCATGATGACAATGACGGTTGATTAGCTCTTGATTTGTCACGTCCCCTCCTCGGGAACCAGTAAGAGAAATGGGAGCCCCTCGTCTAGACAAACCTGTTAAGAAGTAGATGACCTCTACCTCTATGGTCAAAAGATGAGGCCCTAGCTCAAATTATTGCTGCTCCAAGATCCACATGTGTAGAATGTGCTCTAGAAAGTGGGGATGTGAAACCATGCTGGGAGTCCTGAAGAATTTTAGCAGCCGACAACCCCTTAGGGAACCCAAACAACCCACATCTCTTTTGGCAGCATCATCATCTTCATCGTGTTGTCTCTCTTTTCAGAGAACCATTTTTGGATCCAATAAACCTGCCAAAAACATTTCAAAACCCATTTAGAAGCATTTCACATCCACAAAATTTCTTAAAAACTTTTATTTTGGCTAATCCATTAGTTTTTTGGAGCCCATGGTTGGCACTTCCTCTGTCTAGTTAAGAGAGAGTGGTGGCACCGCCTGTGCTGAACTGAAGCAAAGTGTTTCTTGTCGAGCACCATCTTTCCCATAAATGCAAGGAGCGGTGCCCACATTTCCCATTTTAGGTTCAATCATTGAGCCCAAAAAAACATGAAAATTGAAAATTGGAAACCATAAAAGGAAAGAGAATGGATTTAGATATTACCTGCAACTGACGGTGTAGAAAACATATGGTGGATGCTCCCGAAATATTTAGCTGAAGTTCAAGATCCAAACTTCTAAAAATTCTCTCCAAGATTGGTAAATAGTAAAATGAGTTTTTTTTTACTACTCACTCAAGCTTTTATAACTTTTTCTAGGGTTTTTTATATTTTAAAATCATTTTTAATAAAAGTACCCCTTAATATAGTTTTTGAAAGTCATTTTATCGAATGTTTTGGGAAGCTAATGATCATTTTTGAAGTCGAGCAGGGACAAAATAAGTAGTAAAAGTCTATGGGGAAGTTCATTTTTGACTTTTTCGTACTTTTGAAAATAGAAAAAGTCCTTGAGCGTTCGTTTAGATACTTTGAGCACACTCTCAAAACCCTGTATCAAAGTTTCGATTATTTTTTTGATTCTTCTTAGGCTAGTAAAACCTTTTATCATGCAAAGAGACCTAATGGAGTCTCCTTTAAACTATTTTTGGACTCCCTAAATATGAAAATATTGTCAAGTACTTGTCTTCTTCATACTCGTAAAAGTATTTGAAGAGTCATCTCTCCGACGGTAGGTTATCTCTTTTTCGGTTTGAATGGACTATTTACAAAAAAGGAACACTCCAGCCAATCATGATTGGAAGAGTTCTCTTGGGTATTATTATGTACTTTTTCAGGCCCTAGAGACTAAATCATACGAAAAAGGACCCTTTGGAGTCTTCTTCCATCTTCGTTCAGACTCTCTAAACATGAACGATACCGAGTTTGATTTCATTTTACTCGTTAAACTAAACACCGAGAGACCCATTTTTGGGAACAAACCCCTCCTTTCTCAGGTTCCTAAAATGTATGAGAATGGACTTGTCTTCGGATAAGAGACAACGAGTGTTTGTTACCCTCTTTGAACTCATAGAAATGAAAATAGGCACTCATAAATCATGATGGGGAAATTAAGGGAACGAAATCAATTAATTTTGAAAATAATATGGCAGTTTGTCATCACCTTTGAACATGGCACTTGTCTACATTTCATTCAGTCAATTGGGTAAATCAGCTTGTCTCTGAGTCGATCCACTTTCATGATTCATGCCATTCCATTTATTTTTTCAAAGAATGCATCATTTGTTGTCCTATTGTGTCCCGCCTCATCAAGTCAATGCTTCCAAGTCTTTTGTCATGCCACCCAATGTTCAAAGGGAAGTTAGAATTTTACCTCTACCGTTAAACATCCTTTGTGTCAATACCTTTTGATTCAGTCCTATGGTTACATTATCTACAACATTCCAAAAATTCATCCCATGTTTCATGTCGTCGATGTGGGATTCATCATGGCCCTCCTTCAACGAGACTATTCATGTCGACATCAGCTCATCATCCAAGAAATAGTCTTAGAAACAAATTTAGTACCTTGAGATCTGTATGCCTCAATGATAGATTCTCTCGCTTTCAACATAGGTTCACATCATTAAACTTTGATCGAAATATTCGACTAAGTGTTCGAGATCAAATCATCTATTCACACTTAGTAGATTGTACTAGAGTACCTTGAGAATCATTAACATTAATGGTGATCTCCCTTGCACTTTTTAATGGTTCACATCATTGGCAGGTAATCAAGTGGTTTCTACCATGTTCGACTTCAGATCATTGTAATCACATGGATAGAATCGTACTTTGTGGAAGACGAAACGAAGACCCTAGATATCTATTGAAAATCACTCATACCTTTTTCCCCATGTTGCGATGGAGTATATCATATGAAGTACTGGAATGGATCCACATTTGTATGGTAATGGCTATCCTCAAATTTGTGTCTGTATGACATAGATCTACATTGTATGTCTGGTGGCTATGTCCAAGTTTGAGTCCTCTAACACATGGATCTACATTGTATTCTAGTAGCCATGGTTGTTTATCTATCTCATGGATTTGTCTTGTATTGGTCTGTGGCCATAATGAAGACATTTTTCTCATAAGTCAAAAGTATTGGTGTATTGCATATTCCTAATTGATGATCTTTGATCAAGCTGATTCTTGCCTCAAAGTGATAACTTTCTCTTTCAAAGATCTCACCTATCGTATTCCTATAGCCTCATGCTTTTGGGGGAATTCTGTTATACCTAAATCTCATCACCAGCATGTGATAAGATCTCAAACTTCAGTGTTGCCCTCAATCCCAATTTGTGAAGCAAGAAAATTGGTCTAGATATCAATTTTGAATATAAACGTCCAGCACCACTTCTACTCATTAGTCAAAAAATGGTACCTTATTCATCACCTCCTTAACTCAATTGGCAGTAAGAGGTGGCACCGCCTTTACCCTTAAAGAAAGGCGTGGTTCTTCCTAGAACCACTTTGTCATGGTGAACAAGGAGCAATGCCCTTGGTAAAAATTGAAAAAGAGATGTTCTCACAAAGCTTCTCGAAAGAAGGCTTTGTGGCACCCTTATCCCTGATCACTAGGGTCAGTTGGCCTCAAGATCCATCCTTGTAGGATCCCCTAGCCACCTCACCCACCAATTTCTCAACCATCCATATCCATTCCAAGCCTATAAAAGCAGGCTCGATCTCCATGGTTGAGGCAAGAGTAGTGTTATGTTGTTGCTTTGATATTCTGGCCTAGTTAGTCAAGAGAGCTTGAGGGACAAAATTTGGATCTATCAGAGACAAGATGTTGGTTTTGTGAAAGAGCATATCAACACTAAGGCATAGTTTGTAAACTCTTTCTTCATTTTAATAATATAAAGTTGGTTCCTTTCCCATATAATTGTTATGTTATAATATTGTGTGTTATTGTCAAATTTGTTAGTCATTGGCATAGATATATAGATGACGCTTTGGTATCTTTGATCTCTTGTTTGTTTGATGTGTTTATGGAGGTGTTTCCTTGGAGAAATTTTTTCATGAGAGAAGAATCACATCATTCCATCAAATATTGCATTCCAAATGTTTATAGTTTCTAGGGAAAGTATCTTAGCCTTATTGTGAACCATTTGTTCTGGATCTGAACCATTAAGACCAGAGGAACAACTTCTGTCTACAGAAGGTGCAAAATTCCTAGCAACACAACACAGTCAAGAATTTATTCATAATCAACAATTGGATATGACTGAAATATTTGTTCTGTGTCATTTAAAGAAGAATGAGCATCTACATTATCTCCAATTTGAATATTTCGTTGATGTCCCTCATGTTGATTTATTGCATGCACATATATGTCGAAATAATTTTTTTGCAGATATAAGTTCTCTAGAATCATCCCAATTCAAAGTGTCCATGTTGGGAGCATTTTTTAACCAAAGAAACCGATGGATATGAGGAGATCCACGATTTTTCCATTCGTAGAGATTCCAATAATTTGTAGCTTGATGAAAATGTTTGAAAAACTCTTCTCAAAACATTGTATGTCTCAAGTGCATATAATGTGCTACAATGTGAGGATTATCAATTACATTTTTACTTCACCATTTTCTCACTTCATGCAGATCTGTAGGACTTGTGCATAGCATTAATTTAAGCAAATAATGCCACCGTATATTCGCTACACTTAGTGTGAAGAATATTGTCAAACAACCTATCTGTTGAATCAAGTCAAATAACTCTTGACAACACTAGATCCAATATGCACATGTACCTCTTAATATCGTTACAAATCTCATTAATCTTTCTCCCACTGTTGAATCTAGAAGATTTCATAAATTCTGTCGTACTCTTCCATTGTTGTCGGTAATTCACTAATATTTTTTTGACAAAAACTATGGAGGAGGATTGAGAACGATGTCTCATTATGATATCTAGTAAAAATTATATGAAGTGAGGGCTCCTTCCAAATCTATTATCACAATATCTGAGAGGATTTTTTGTGTACTCATGTAGATGGACATTTTGCATTCACATTTGTAACCAATGTTCCTCTCCTTTAGGGAACAATGATGTAAATTCGATATCAAATAATCCAACAATGTTATACTCGTTAGTCAGAGATGAGCCAATGCCAAACTAGTTAAGAACACTAGGATATCAAGAAGACCAAGGATAATATTTCTTTGTTCAAAATGTGTAACTTACCCCAACAAAGAAAAAAGCTCTTTGAATCCTTTGATGCACTAGCCAGTAAACCCCAGGATGATATTCAATCATAGGAAGAGATTAGTGAAGCAAGTATTGGAGGAAAATCCAAATCCATAACATTACCATTTCTACTTACTTTTGATATCTTTAATCACAATGTGCACAAGTATCTGGTACATTCTGGATCATTTGCAAATGTTATGCCTCTTTCAGTCTGTAAAAAGGTAAATGGGAAACCCACACCTTCTTCAAGAAAAATCATCCAGTTGGATAGAAAAGCAGTGAAGGTGGTGGGAGAGATGAACGATGTATTGATATGATTAGCTGTAGATGAAAGAGTGTGCCAATTTATAGACATTATGGTAGTGGACATACCAGAGGAATATGGGTTAATCTTGAGCCAGGATAGGTCTGCGAAACTGGAAGGATACTTCGCAACTAACTGGTCACATATGTGGTTTCCTTATCATAACTGTAAAAATTATATCAAAGTCATGAGAGAGACTCATATGAAGTATAATGTGATGCAACTAGAAGGAAAAAATGAGCCTATAAATTTTTCACATTCAGTTTTGGGTAATTATTTTATTGAGCTTGAACCAGGAAACTATCAAGCAAAAGAATCCAATGATAAATCAAACACACATCTCGAGCTCCTTCATTTTTCATGGGCTGATAAGATTGACTGCAACATAGTTAACTTAGTCTAAGATGTAGAAAGTAGCACTAGTTTTGTAAAGTTAGCATATAGGTTTTGGTTGTTATACTTTGATGTTTCTAAAACTCAGGAAGGATCAAGAGCCAGTTGTATCCTTATTGATCCAAAGAACAATAAACATTTTATTTCTTGTAGATTATAATTTGAATGTACTAATAATACAACTGAATATGAAACATTAGTCCAGGGCTTAAAGAAGTCTATTGAATTCAAAGCAAGAAATCTAAAGGTTTATGGTGACTCTGAAATAATTGTTAAATAGGTTCGAAATATGAATCATTGTTTGTCACCACATTTAAAGGGTTATCAAAATGAAGTGTGAGACCTTATAACAAATTTCGATGCATTTAATATCATGTCTATTCCTAGATTGAAAAATGGAGCAACTGACTTGTTAGCTACCTCTGCTTCTAGACTAGTTCCCACTAATAATAGATGCTCTATTGAATTGATTTTCAAGCCCTCTGTACTAGACAATATCACAAATCTAAGAGTATTCGATGACGATCCGCAAATTTTGGACTTTCTAACCAATGATGATAATTTCAAAGAGTCTGTAATAGATGAAAAAGAACATCAAGAAAATATTCAAAATGGAAACTTCATACCTAAAGGGGTCAGAACTTTGGAGGGGATGTTTGATATGACCAATAAATTCAGGAGGCCAACAAATGTCAAAACACATAGTTCATCTATGTAGTATGAGCTAGTGAATCTTGGGAAAAAATCTGAACCCAAGTATGTGAACTTGTGAAAGTGCTGCTCATCGAGTGAAAGAAGCAAATTCATTAGCTTGTTTCAACAATATAAATATGTATTGTCTTGGACTTATGAATATATTAAGACTTATGACACCTGCATTATACAACATGTTATTCCAATTAAAGCGGGAGTCAAACCATTTCAGCAGCCATTAAGGAAGATGCATCCTAAATTAGAACCCCTGATTCAAAATGAAGTGAAGAAGCTGCTTGATGCCAAAATTATATTCAGAGGTAGACACTCATAATGGGTCACGAATTTGGTACCAGTACAAAAAAATTCTGGTGAGACAAGACTTTGTGTAGATTTTTGAAATTTGAATTGTGCCTCAGATAAGGATAACTATCCATTCCCACCCATGGAGAAGATATTACATATGGTTTTAGGCTCCGAATTATTCTCTTTACTAGATGGATTTTTAGGCTACAACCAAGTGTTGGTAGCAAAACAAGATAGGATGAAGACCACCTTTAGAACAAAATGAGGGACTTTCACATACAGAAGAATGCCTTTTGGTCTCATTAATGCTGGAGCAACTTTCCAAAGGGCAATGGACATAGCTTTCCGCAGTTTTATTGGTCACAGCATAGTATTCTATTTCGATGATGTTACAGTTTTCCCCAAAAGGAGAGAAGAACACATGTTTCATCTAAAACAAATTTTTGATCGTTGTTGGGAATATGGTATTTCCTTGAATCCTAAGAAATGTGTTTTGGTAGTGTTATAAGGAAAGCTATCGGGTCACATAATTTCTAAGAGGGGGATCTCCATAGGCCCAGAGAGGATTGAAGCTATAGAACAAATCCCCTTGCCTCACAATAAGAAAGGAATGTAATCTTTTACGGCAACCATAAACTTTGTGTGAAGGTTTGTTCCCGATTTTTCTCAAATAGTCAAACCTTTGAAATAGATGATTAAGCAAAGTGTTCAGTTTAAATGGAATGACTTAGAAAAGGTTAAATTCAACAAAATCAAAATAGAAATAACTAATGCACCTTCCCTCAAAAGTCCTGATTTTGAGAAGGATTTCATTTTATACACTTTTTCTTTGGATACCTTGTTAGCAGCAGTGCTTACAAAGAAAGAAGAAAGGGGAGATGAGTACCCCATATCCTTCATGAGCACTGGTTTGCAAGGTGTTGAATTGAATTATCCTGCTGTTGATAAATAGGCTTATGCATTCTGTAAGGCAATAAAACAATTCAAGCCATACATTCTCAATAATACAACCAAAGTGATTGTTCCTCACCCGATAGTTCAAACTCTTTTCATGTAGAAGAATTAGGAGAAAGGAGAGGAAATTGGGTAACAACTCTAGAAGAATATGACTTAGAAATTAAACTAGCCACAATCATCAAAGGACAAGGGATTTGTAAGTTAATGGCGGAGAGTCAAGATGATGAAGAGAAGGATTGGGAGAATGAGGCTGAGTTGCATATGATTGATATGTGTCCTATATTTAGAGCACCATAATCTTGGAATATAGATCTGGTACACTATATCCAACAGGGATATTTTTATGAAGATTGGAATTCCAAACATAGAAGAGCATTACTCTTGAAGTCAACATCGTATCAAATAATCGACGAATTTATTTTCAGGAAGAACTATGACGGAGTATTTTTGAGATGTTTGGAACGAGAGGATGCATCCAAAGTCATTAAAGAGTTGCATGATAGCACTGCTTGAGGTCATTTTTTCAGGATATACTACAACACAAAAGATTCTAAGGAATGAAAAATATTGGAGTTTAAATATGCTCATGTTTACGTAAGGAAGTATGATACATGCCAAAGGAGTTGCAAGAGACAAGCAATGGAAGTTGGGCCATTACAACTAGTCATTGTTTATGAACCATTCAAGCAATGGGGAATCGATATTATTGGAGAAATCAATTCAAAGCTTCATTGCAACAAAAGTACATCCTCACAGCCACAGACTATTTTACCAGATGGGTGGAAGAGACCCCGTTACAAAAAGTGAACGAAGATGTAGCTATAGATTTTTTAGAAGACCATATTATGACCAGGTTTGGGGTTCCAATTTCCTTGGTTTTTGATAATGCATCTTACTTTTCATCATTTAAACTTACTACATTTTCTAATGAGAAAGGAATGAAATTACATTATTCTGCTAACTATTATTGACAAGGTAACGGATTAGATGAATCTTCTAATAAAAATCTCATTATAATTTTAAAGAAAAACGTCATAGAAAACCTGAGAAGCTGGCATATAGCTCTTCCTAATGCACTTTGGGCTGATCGGGTCACACCCAATAATTCCTTAGGTCTATCACCTTATACCTTAGTTTATGGAAAGGAAGCTATCTTACCTCCTAACATTTTGTTTCCTTCTTCTCAATTAGCCCAAGCATCTAGAGGATCTAATAGTGAGATTTTACAAGCCCGAATCAATACTTTGCTGAAGTTAGAAGAGTTTGGATCTAAGTCTAAGGAAAGGTTTAAGCACAAGCAAGAGATTGTGAAAAGATGGTTTGACAAATGTAAGTCTGGGAATAAAGAATTTGAAGTAGGAGATTTGGTTCTCAAAGGGGATCATCCGCATGACAAAAAGGGTAAGAAGAATAAATTTCAACATCTATGGATAGGCCCATTTTAGATTGCAGAAAAGTTAGGCCGGTCGATGTACAAGATACAGGATTTACAGGGGTGGGAAGAGAAACCTCGATTCAATGGTTTGGTTCTCAATCGTTACTTCACTTAATTAATTAGAAGCCTTTTGTACATAAATAAACATTTTTACTTTTATTTGTTTGCGTTAGTTTGTTTGCTTTTTTTTCCTTGGCTCTTCAAAATAAGCCAACTCAGCTTTTGGTGTGTAGGTAACATTGGAATTTGGAAAAACTACAAATATTTGTAAACCAAAGAACTTCTCATTAGGCATGATCTATGTAAATTTTTTTATGATGAGATTCTTTAATTTGATAGATCATTGAAAGGAAGTTATTTTATGAACACATTGAAGTCTTATGTTTTAAACCCTATTAAATAAATGAGGTGAGAAAAGTATATAATACTATTTTGGGGCTCCATACACTTCACATTAATAATTTTTCCTAGGAATCTTGCAGCAAAGGATCGACAGAAAAGAAGCGGGATGGACAAGCGTATGGTATTTAAAATGATCCCATGCCACAAATCAAAGCCAAAAGGCTTAAAAGAGTCAAAATTCCCCAGAAAGAAAGTATGTATAAGAAGATATGAACAAATTCAGTAAGATAATGGGATTTCTCAGAGATTCTTCTTTGTCCATGAAATGAAAACAAATTATCACTCACACAAAATGACACCATGGATGGAGGAACCTAAATCAAGTTTCAAATGAAAAGGATCAATATGGGAAGATTCATAGGAAAAAATTCTAAAAGCATCGAAATAAGGAAAAAGGAATGAGAATTAGGAACAAATGAATATGTCTATACACACTCTGTTACAATCCTGTGCTGTCTCATCCCAAAAGAAACCGAATGCAGAGGTAAATGGACCCCATATTTTAGCCTTAAAAAAGTTATCAGGACTTAGAAAACCTGGTTATCCCACCCTACTGTACTATAATCAATGTTAAGTTCTAAATCTTACATTCCTAGAAAGATCTAGACATCTTAAATTAATCTTGAAAAAAGACTGGGATAAGTTGGTCTAATAGAATGCCATAAAGCAGTTTTGGTTTTAAAAGTTAGTTTTTCCAAAGATCTATGGTCACCATCCAGTCTCCAATTGTTGTTGCTGCAACTATTACCGCAAAAAAAATTTGCATTTTTTAGGGCCCTACTTTAAATTTTTAGCTTTTTAGACCTTTCTTTCCCTTTGAGATCTATCTTTCTTAATTTGGCTTCACCCTGATTCAGTTACTTTTTTTTTTGCGTTAAGTGAGAAATTTTTTTTTTTGACCCACTATAGTGGATGAATCTTCATGTTTGATCCGCAATAGTGGATGAGTCTCAATGTTTACCTGATGCGGTAGACGAATTTCAATTTTTTGATTCGCTATAGCAGATGGTTTTTCAAGTTTGAGCCTCAACGATAGATGATTTTTGTGCACATTTTTTTTATTTTTATCCGCTACATCGATAGAATTCTTGGGTTTTGTGCCGCAACAGTTGGTGGTTTTTCATATTGTTTGTTATAACTTTTCTTATTCTTTTCGACCCAGTGCGTCAGGTGATTATTGGATATCTCGCGCAACGACGGACAAGTTTCACCTTCCCTGCTCAATTTTTTCCATCATTTTCGTTCATGGTTTTGGCCCGCTGCATCGGAGAAGTCTATGCCTTTTTCCACCACAGTAGACGTATTTTGAGTGTTCACTTGACGGTTTACTTTTTCCGACACCGCGATTTAACAACGGATGGTTTGTCAAGTCCTGGATGCAACTTTTTACAAGGTCTTTCTTTTTTAGCCGATCTCCTCCATATGGTGGATTAGCTAGAGCTAAGTTGATGGTAGCAAAAATATTGTGATGTTTGAGACGCCACTATTGGGGTTTTTCTCTACTTTGCATTCGATGCGCTTTGATTTTTGGGCGCCATTATGGCCTTCGTTTTTCTCATGCGAAGTAAAGGGTCACCTACTGTGTTAAATGATTTTACCCCCTTTTATCATATTTATAGTCATTTGGGGGTTATTTTGGAGTTATTTTGCACTGTGGGCGTTAGAAGTTGTTAGAGTTTACTTTTTGACCATTTTTGGACATCGTTTACCTGCATTGGACATCTGTTGCATCTAGGGAGGCCGCCATCTGGAGCTCACATGGTTGCTTAGGCTCTGTAACTACAACAGTATTCGATCTCAGCCTTTTAGGTAGGATCCAAACATTTTATTAATAGATTGGTTGAAGTTGTGACCTGTCGCCATTTGATAAGTAATACGAGGCTAGGGTTTACGTGTTGTGTTTTAGGTTGAAAGGAACATTCTCCTCGACCTTTGTTTGTTTAATGAGCTTTGTTTGTTGTATCCATTTAGTTATTGACCTAGCCATGACTGCTCTACCTGCTCCCATGATGTCTTGTCATTTCACTTAGAGGTGTTTCTCCCACAGCCCTAGTGTGTGATGATGAATCCCAAGTGGCCCAAAAATTTTGATGGTGTTTGTCTTACCTAGTTCTTGCTCCTGTACGGTGATAGAGGTTGCTTTTTTTCTGAACCATATGATCCATGTATATTTAGGTTTGTTTCATCTTATTTCCTAGCCAAGGTATATTTTCCATGGTGGTTAAAGCTAGGGCATCATTGTTCTTTGGCCTTTGGTTCACTACCCGCAGGTCGTAAGTCTAAGAGGGGATACATGCTTAGGTTTAAGGTGGTGGTGTTGGATGGAGAACCCTTTTATGTTTTAAGGAAATGGTTACAATGGAGGTAATACAGACAGGGTTTGCTGACGGGCTCGGATTTGCTAGGTTTCAGTCTCCCTAGGGTCTATTGTTTTCTTTTCAAGCATCTCGTAGGTGTACTTGGACAATGTGAAGATTTTTGCACTAAAGAGTCATGGGTAGAAAAAATATGGTAAATGTACTAGTTAAGCTTGTTCCACTAACATACATAAGGGTTTCCTTATATGCATTGAATATTTTGCTGCATTTTTCATTTTCGATATGTATGATATGTGGTTCCGACTGAAGGATGCTTAGACAGTTTGTTGTTTGTTGTAGGCTTAGTTTGTACCAGAAACTGTGCCTAAAAAGGAAAAGAAGAAATCCAAGATTAAAGATGATGAATTAGATGTAGAAATCACACTCACACTAAGGGTGGGGGTTGTTATCACTCAAAATATACCTAAGGTTGTGAAAGGCAATCTCAAGGTAATAGAAAAAACCACTTTTAGAAAGAAACTGCCTTTTCTTTCCAGAGAGGGATCTCTCAGATACAGTTTTAACAAGGCTAGATATATGAATCAATAGTTTTAAGTTATGTAGATGGTTGAAACAAAACATATAACCATTGGGCTATACAGTGAAAACAGATGAAGATAATACAAAGATGCCTACTCAAAATATCAACAAAGGAAAGATAATTATTCAGCTACAGTAAGTCATTGATTTTTAAGAGATAAGAACATAACATGAACAATCCATTAATATAGAGCATCACAGGATGAATTCCATATCAACTTTAGAAGAAATATTTGTGGATATCTGAAACAATAGCCAAAGCATAACATGTATGAATTTTGAAACTATTAAACACTGCATTCAAACATGAAAGAAAATAGAATGGAAGGTAAACACTTAGAAAAAATTTCACAGGGAAAGAAAGCATAGACTATAACATAAACAATACATGAATCTTTGAAGATAAACTAGCATTCAACTCTATAATTTTATTCAAAAAGGTTCTCACAAAACATTAGTCCAATATTATGGGTTCCAACACCAAAAAATATCAATTACATTTAAATTTATAACAGAATAACCTCTACCTAACCTTGAATTCAAAACCTAACTGAACTCTAAAAATAGAAACAGTTACAACAAATTTCCTTCATTTCAGGATGCGGACTACTGAACAATAAGTTTCAAAGTCCCTCCTTCATATCTCTAATGGTGATAGCTGTGTGAAATATGGGAGATGTTTTTGTAACTAGCCATGTTCCCGAAAACACCCATGTCTTATTTTCTCCAATTTCACCTCGCGCTCCTCGAAAGCTTCCTTTGAAACTGATGACTCACATAGTAAACTTGTAAATTTATGGAAAGATACCCTGTGATGTTTTAAATTATCCCAAACTATAATACCTATGTAAACCCTAAAGGTGGTTTTTGAATATAGGACTGTGATGAAGACAAACCTCTCTCCATTTCCTTAAATTCAACTCCAGTTGTCTGAAACAATTCTTTGAATTTTGTGACTAAAACAATCATTTTGAAATCTGAACATTTTCCCTCTGAAGATGATTTCAATTCTCCCAATCCTTAGCACCTGTGTAAAAACTGAGAGAGGTTATTGTAGAAAATCATGTTATGATGAAACACATCTTTCATTTTTTGAAAATGCTTCTTTGGTTTCCAGAAACAGTTATTTTAAGTTGATTGGTAAAGTACCAAAATATCCGCAGCTTTTACATTTACCAATGGTTCTTTCACATTAAAATGAACTGTTTGACTTGGGCTAATAGAATTAATTATTTTTTCATCAACTTAAAGGAACATATAGGATTCTATTGGTCAATCTTTGTACCATTCTTCATTGAAGTTCAAGATTGTATCTGATGCATGTATCTGAACATGGGGGTTTTGAAAATCACCTATTGCATCAAGGAGACTAGAAACTAGCTTTGTTCAAAGAAATTTATACTTTACATGAGCACCAAGTATATCTCCCATCCGTTCCTTGAATCGAGATTAAAAAACAATGTGGATCTCAAGTTATCTTTTCACCAAAATTTGTGTATCCCATGCAAAAGCATCATTTGCAACTTCCACACTATTTTAACTTGCCCACTATATAAAATTCTGCTCAATTTTGAAATTTTAACTAGACTGCTCTTTCAATCTGCGGAATTTTCTAATACTATTGATCTCTTAGTAAGCACATCATCGACCAAGCACATGTCAAAACTTGCACATGGTATAAAAATTCCGTAAATCTCAAAACTTAATTTCTCCTTGCATGTTGATGTAGCGGAATTTTCCTCATCCGTAGATTTGTTTAGCTAAGCGATGGATGTTGTACACGAGTTTTAAATTTGACCACGAGCAATTTTATTCTGCAAATTTGAAAATATAGTTTCTCCATGCAAGTTGATATCGTGAAATTTTTTTTGGCCATTGGATGAAAGTGATTATCATCTACACCATCCATTTTCCATTTGATCTACAGGAACATGTTATATTTCTCTAGCCAGTGATGTTTCTCTGTCAGTCTTCTAATTAGCTGTTGTTTTATCCATGGCTCTAAACATTGCGAATGGTTTTCCTTTCATTATTATTCCTGAATCTGCCAAACCATGTTTTATTTTAGCTGCAGATACGTTAGCTTCAGCTCCTTCTATTGTTTCGAATTCAATGAATGTTGTTCCTTTTGGCCGCTTTGTCAACTGATGAAGAACACAGTGAACATATCTTATTTTCCCAAAAAATGTTAAGCTTTTTTTTATCTCTTCATTATCAACCTCAAATGGAAAATTACTGATAAAGATAGTTCTTTGCAAACTATTTTCATTCTGAGATTTGAGTAGAAGCTTGCGCAACCATTTTTTCCTCATTTTTAGCAATTTATTATTCAAAACCCACTCTTATATATATTTTTTTCCTTTAGAGATATTTTATCATCAACCACATTCATCCTGTTCTTCGGCTTCCAGACGATTCATGGTAAATGCATTCAGAAATTTATGGCTGTCAAGTGGTCTTTTGTTTGGATAGAACCATCTTGCTTAATTATATCAGTTTTTTATCTTTTTTAACAATTTTCTTATGGACTTAGTGGTAGCTGTTGTATATTCTATGGGCATGTCTATCTCAAAGCTACTATCCTTGCCACAAAGACTTTTACCATATTGAATATTGTGCATATGTTTGAATAAGCAATCCTCATTACCGATACCTCATACACCCAATTATCATTCATCAACCTTGATGTGAGATCAATGAAATCAGATTTTGTATCATTCTTGGGTATAAAACATAACTAGGTGTGCAATGCTCACCATTGGACTGGTCCACTAAAAAATGTTATTTATCAATTTTTCAAGGGACATTATCCCACATGCACAAAACGAGTTATATTTCCATTTTTTATATACTCTCGCAATTCCCACTTATATCAAGGAACAAAGGGAGTGTGAGATTTCTTTGGGAGCTCTAGTCTTAGAATTTGATGAAGTATGCTGATGTGGTGGGTACATGGCCCATATATACCTTTTGGTAAAATATCCCATCTACCTTTTCCATAAAAATATCCAATATTTACTTTTGTAAAATATATCTACCCATAAAGAATAATCTTTTTCTTTATAAAATATTCATTTTTAACCAAATACCTTTAACTCTTTTGCTCAAAATACCTTTAGAACCCTTCTTCTTGTAGATCAGGGAAATTTTTATAAATTTATTAACGGGAAAAATTTGAAAACCACCCGATCACCAATATAAATTCAAAATTTTCAAGGCAATAAGACCAACTGCACCAAAAATAAATTAGTGCTAACAACTGGCTCCACTAGGGATGCTATCCTCCCTACGAGATAGCAAAGAAACCCATAGACGAAGTGCCAAATCCATTGCATTGTCCCCAATATTTCCTTGAAACCCTCAACATGTCCTGAACTAAACCATCAACTGAAACCATTCTGCAAACAAATCCCAAACTATAACCTGTAACCTATAAATTGACACCCATTCTCTGAAGACTGAATTCAATTGTAACTAAAATCAAACTTGAAACTACTAAAAGAAATTCTCATCATGCAAACTTATTTACACCTACTTACCTACCCTACTTTACTAAGCACCAATTCCCAATCAAGTAAACTCTAACTTCCAATGAAGCCAATCAAGCAATTTTTCCAATATTTCTGCTTCCTCCTCATGCTTGATTGAAATTAGAACATAAGAACATAATAGCAAAAGGTTATGATGAAAAAATTATTATTTTCTGCAAACATATAACCAACTACCCCATCTAAAAAAATTATCCATGTACTCTGCTACTGGATCATAAAAATCATGACAAATTTCAAAATACTCAATCACTTGTTTGTCATGACAAAGCTGTCCAAAAAGTAACTCCTCTTGCATACTGTCGAACTGATCTTCACAAGAAATTTGAAAAGAATTGTCATGACTGTTTTTAAATGAGCTATCAACAACCTCATTTAATATGTCTGACTTTACAACTCCATTCTTCTCGAGAACTTCAAGAGAAATATCATTTTGTTTTTCGACAGGATTAAGCAAATACATGTTTTCTTGACAAAAAATTTCTGAATTGGAAAGATTTAAAGAAGCATCCCATTGAGAGTCCTCATCTCCTTCTATATGTTTCATTTCCTCATCACAAACCACTAATTTTTCCACCTATTGATATTTATTGCATGTCTATTCATATTTCTCATCTTCTGCAAGCAGATAGGGCTTTGTATGTTCATGTAAACTTTCAGGAAAATTTTGAATGTGATCAACACTCAAAGGTATTTCTTCAACCATTAACTCAAAATTTGATTCTTCTTTGCTTGCAACTTAAAAAAATAAACATGTGGATGGACAGTAAAACTGAAAATTTCCAGAATCAAAATTATTTATGTAATCACCCACATAAGCATTAGAACTTAGAGGAAATTGCTGCTGCAAAAAGGAATTTTCTGATTGGGAATAGGTAGCCTCATCTTGAAACAAAACTTCGAAAGTTGAATAATAATAAGAATGGTTTGATTGATCATCCCAACTTCCTTCTTTGTCACACAAATATTGACAAGACTACTGCAAATTATCATCTACTTTAGGAAAAGAAATGTAGCTGGTTGAATCAAAGTTTTGTCTCATGTCTCTTTTAGTTGAGGAAGAAATTATTAACTACTGATATTTTTCTTGAATGTGAAGACAGCTAGTTTGTATTTCTTTTTTCTGAAATGGGTTCTCACATAAAAAATTTAAAAGCTATTCATCCACTAACTCATCATCACTATACATGTTTTCCAAATCTCCAATGAAACCGTTAACATGCATACAACAATCTTGAACCAGCAATAACGAGGGGTATTGGTTTTTGTAATGTTCATGAAATACTGTATGAAAATCAATAAGGGAACACAAAATTTCTGATGGTAACCCTTCATACCATGACCTTGCATCTCCTTCTAAACTAGCCATGAACATTTTCATTAAAGAATCCTCATGGAATTTAACTCCCAGCTTATGTATATGCATATGAAATCTAACCAAATGAAGTGCAACATCATCATTCTTTTGATTTTTAAATTTTGGAATACATGTTTGCCAATCTACTTTAGGTATTCGATTTGGAAAACCAGGAATGTGAGAATGATTCATAGGAGCATACCTTGCAAACAAAGAACTCATCTTGACAAATGAATAAATTGAATCAACTCTTTAAACTTTGCAATATTTTGACAGTGGAGTCGCCATAGGAATTCTGAAAAATGGATTCTTCGAAAATAGATTCGCCAGGTGAAATATGCACAACCTTGCTTATGTCTGACTGTTGTTCACCATCAACAATCAAGTCTGAAACTATGTCGTTCATACCCAGGGAATATTTGAACCTTCGCTCCCTGACAACAACGCCAATTTGTTATCACTTAAAATATACCTAAGGTTGTGAAAGGAAATCTCAAGGTAACAACAAAAACCACTTTTAGAAAGAAACTGGCTTTTCTTTTCAAAGAGGGATCTCTCAGATACAGTTTTAATAAGGCCAGGTATATGAATCAACAGTTTTAAGTTACGTAGATGGTTGAAACAAAACATATAACCATTGGGATATGGAGTCAAAACAGATGAAGATAATACAAAGCTACCGACTCAAAATCTCAACAAAGGAAAGATAATTATTCAGCTACAGTCATTCATTGATTTTCAGGTGATAGGAAAGAAACATGAACAATCCATTAATATAGCTCATCACAGGATGATTTCCATATCAAATTTAGAAGAAAGATTCGTGGATATATGAAACAATAGCCAGAGCATAAAATGTATAATTTCTGAAACTATTATACACTGCATTCAGACATGAAAGAAAATAGAATGGAAGTTAAACACTTAGAAAACATTTCACAGGGAAAGAAAGAAGAGACTATAACATAAACAATACATGAATCTTTGAATATAAACCAGCATTCGGCTATATAATTTTATTCAAAAAGGTTCTCACAAAACATCAGTCCAATCTTACGGGTTCCAACCCTAAAAACTATTAATTACATTTAAATTTATAGCATAATAACCTCTACCTAAAATATATCTATCCATAAAGAATAATCTCTTTCTTTATAAAATATTCATTTTTTAACCAAAGACCTTTAACTCTTTTGCTCAAAATAGCTTTAGAACCCCTTCTTCTTGCAGATCTGGGAAATTTTTATAAATTGCTTAACGGGAAAATTTGAAAACCACCCAATAACCAATATAAAGTCAAAATTTTCAAGGCAATAAGACCAACTGTAGCAAAAATAAATTAGTGCTAACAGAGATAATATATGAAGATACCGAATATGTCACCGGGGATGAACTTGAATTTGGGAGTTCTTTGTTTGACCTAAAAAGGTTGTTTTTCCACCACTACCTTTCTATGTGGTAAGCTATAAGTTTTCTAAAGGTAAGAGTGCTCCTAAGTTTGTGAAAGAACCATAAATATTTCATTTCGGTGAAAAGAGATTTCACGGGAAGGATTCCCAAGGTAAGGCTGCAGTACAACGTGCGCTCCTGAAAGTGAATTTCAAACATGTTGATCATGTGCGTTAGCGTTGGAATTGAACCAAAGGTTGTGGAAGACTCATTCCCACGTAACAGGAAACTGCTTTAGACTATGCTTTTGGCCCAACACAGTTAGAGAGGGATCTCTCATTTAACTACCAAATTTTCTCATGCAAGGTTTTCAATCGAGAATGGTCAGGAAGTCATATTCCTGAATGGGATAGGTATGTTGTTATAAGGTGGAGGTGGGATGATTAGAGAGGGGGACCATTTGGAAATGGAGTCGACAATCTGGGTATGGAACACGTTGCAGGAGGTGAAGAATCATGGAAATTTATAGATAGAGGCAAGATAACCATCCATCTTTCAATTAGGAGATATTTAGCAAGTGACTAGTGGATGAGGGGAAACAACCCATCATGTAGAGCATTTATAGGATGAATTCTACGTGAATTTATAAGAAATTGTTTAAAAATGTTTGAAACAAAGGGCCGAGAGAATACAGGATGAATTCTGGCCCTTATACACTATTGTGCAAACATGAAAGCAAATAACAAACTGGAATGAAAAACAGGGTAAACATTCACGTAAGTTACATATTGAAAGAAAAACGACGTAGGAATCTCTACCATGAAAAATTATCATACCTATATAATTTTATTCACATCATGGAAAGCCAGAAACAAATTAAAATGGAGAGCCTCAGCCCTTAAAAGTTTCCCAACCAACCCCCCCCCCCCTTTTTCTCCCTCTGCCGGGAGTATATTCATACTATCTTAGACCTGAGACTAATCTCTGAAACAAAACCTGGAAACTGTTTTCAGTCACAATCAGAAACTAAGATTTTAGAGCATGGTAGTATTGCCATGATTTTACAAATATTAACATACATTATGGAGCTGTCGCACATGGTAATTGGACTGAAAATGCAAAGTTTTATTCACTTGGGTACTTGGTATGAAAACAATCTTTTATATCGCTCACATGTGTTATGTTGCTAACTCAAACTCCTATTGACATGTATTTCTGCCTCACTTGACCGGTCCACCCTCTCCATGTTGCAGTTCTCAAAGGCTAATAAGAAAACCCACACTCTAGTGCTCAACCATTTTCCCAGCTCCCCTTTCATCTGGTAACACTGTTATAGGAGGGGACTTCAAAAAGTATGGCCCTTCATTAGATCATGATAAGCCTCTAGAGTGGCTTATCATTCTTGTACTCCTCTCTACCTCCCATGAGGAGGGTTCTCCTGTAGTCCACACAGCTGGGTGTGTGTTTGACCTCCTCCTCACCCCTAGTAAAGTTGGTAAGTGGGGATTATAGGGGTGGTGATGAAGGCTTCATACTTATGCTGTCCTAGCCCAAGCATTTGCTCGGACAGAGCAGCCACCATTATGTGTTGGGACTTTGGAGGCCATGATCACAACTAGAAGTGCTGAAGGGATATCCCTTGGATGTATAAACCCATGCACAGCGCAGCCAAAGGTAGGGTCATCTGGAAGCAGGTGAATCTCTTTGAGTGATTAACATATGTGCCCCAATGGTTGGAGGTTTCCTGGTATAGATAACTAGGACAATAGAGGAACATAATTTTATGTTTGTCAACCATCAGTACCCCCTGAAAAACTAGCTTCTCGAACCACACAGCCATTGTTGTTTGCAAGAAAAATCGAAACTTCACGTAATTCACCCTTTCTGGTCTTCCTCTCAATGTCTACCCATTTCCATGCTTCAATAGCTTTAGAAGGTGGCATTATATAGGGTGAGTTGGATCTATCTGGAGATAGCTCACCAACATGGAGGTACAATTGAACACTGGTCATCATAACAATAACATGCGTGACACATGGGAAAGAATCTTCTCATCTCATAGAAAATCAATTCAAGTCGTCTCCTCTGATGTTCAATTATCTTATCGGCCATGGGTAAGACTTTAAGCACTTTCTCACTTAACTTCCCAGCTAGTTCAAGGCATTTAGATATGATATTTCTTACCCTTTCGCTTACAAGTGATGGTGGTGTTTGAGCAGATTCAGCACACTGCGTCTCTTTGCTTTGTGTAGAGGCCATATTCGTCACTTCAAAAACCTAAACTCCATGATCCCCCACTGTTTTTCTACGCAATCCACGTGCCAGACCTCTGGAGGTGGGAAGGATGATGACATTGGACATGATCTTCACCCCAAGCCTATCACAAATGTTGTCAAGGGGCATGATTATTTCTCAGCTTATACATGAGGCCGTCCTCTATGTACCATGTTCATCGGGAGATTTTGTCCATGCTGGCACTTCTCATGCAGTCAGGAAGTCCGTCGATCTCGAGACTCAGAACAAGGAATCCTCTACTTCCACGTAGCTCTCTTTTACAGTCCCTTACAATATTTAATGATCAACCTTCTCCCATTATATGCATCATAGATCAACTTATTCTCCTGATCTGAGCTCTCTATGTGCAAGATTTCAATAACGGGACCCAGGGTTAAAATCCATGCAATTTTCCTCAGGGAAACTAATATAGATCCATGATCTGCAACCTTCCTTCATTCAAACCATCCAATCATGGGCACATTAACATTTATCCAATCTTCCCTCGTCTAATCGAGTGAGCAATTTCAAGCCATGGAATTCTCCATGTCTGTTGATTAATCCCGACCCGTCATTGTGACTGTTGATCTCTTCAGCCAATACCCTCTTTTCATGATTCAGAATCATGAATTTATCTATGCTAGTTCGGACTATGAATCATTTACAACAGTGGATTTGAACTGAATCTTGTTTCTACCATCAAATATCTCCACTTTTTAATTCATTTCATGATTTGGAAAAGCTCTTTCTTTCATGCATGTTTTCCCAGTGGGATTTCCTCATGCTGTCGATTGGGATTCGCCTTAATCTCAACCTTTCATCGCATATCCTCTTTAACCACTTTCATGAATACCAAATTTAAATATGTCCTCGCATATTCGGCCTATGGAACCACGCTCTATCATTGATCTTCTCCGTTGTGAATCTGGATCGTTGATCTATGACTCCCCTCTATCTCATTTTCACTGCTGCATGTCTTGATATTTGGAAGGATCTACCTTCGTAGATTGAGATCCTTTCTCCATCTGATGAGCTGCCAATTGGATAACTTGAGGGGTGTTCATATAATTCTTCATTGAACATGACCCTTTTTTGAATCCTTCAGAGCCCATAACTCGATAGTTTCAAACATAGTGCTAACAATATGGATAAGGATGAGGTAATGTATCAAAATGTCTACAATTTGACCACTCTGAACAAGTAGTTAAGGAGTAAGATTACAGTATCTGGATGCAAAGTCAGTAGCAGCAGTGATCCATAATAGAAGAGACAGGAAACAAAGTCTGCAAAGAAAGAGAAGGAAGAAACAACGCGATGACTGGTAGAAGGTGCAAGGAAACTGTTGGCTGAAGAGGCTAAGCGAGAAAAGGAGGAAGAAGAAGCCACTAGGAAAGAAAAGAAAAGGAAAAAGAATAGATAAATAAAGAAGAATAAATCAAGGAGAAATTTGCAGATGTAGAAAGATCAATAGCTGAGGAAGCACAAAATCAAGAGGAGGATACAAGGGAACAAAGGAAGAAGGATCAAGAAGACCTAGATAATGAGAATCAGGGACAAAGCCCTACTCAAGACAACCTAGATAAATTCCCTTCCACCTCGGGCGGTATACTTACAGGAGGACATCTCCCTATGGTTGAATTGGGGTTGGTACCATTCACCCCATCAAAGCATCATGAAGTGGAAAAATTAGAAGATGTATTCTTTGATCCCAAGAGGAAATCAATTGTATGGAGTATTGAGAAGACATTAAAGATAGGTACTCATCCCAAAATTACTATAGTGACTGAGAGAACGGTTGTAAAGGATGTAGAAGAGGATATGGTGCAGATGGCCTCATGGGGTGTTGCAACTGCACAAGTGAACACCTATAATGTTATAAAGCTTAAAGGAGAAGTGGATCAGTATAAATATAACATGGCATAGATGAAGGAGACTTTGAGGAAGGAGGAAAGAGTTGACCAAGAAGAAAATAGAAAGTATGATGCCACTCTTTCTGACTTAGAGAAAATTCAGGAGGACTACCATATTCTCGAGGAAGAAAGGGATGCTTTGAAACTATCAAATACTATCCTTGATGGAGAAAGGAAGGGTTTCAAAATTAATATGGAAGAAATGGAAGTACAGAAGTCCACAGCTAACCAATAAGCAGAGTAGTCTAAAGTTCGAGTTGTAGAATTTGATGCGTAGAACAACTCCTTAGAGGTACTATTGAAAGTAGTAAATGAAAGAAAAATGGATATAACACCTCTAAAAGAGCATGCTCTTTTGCTCAGGAATAAGATATATCAAGTGCATGTGAAATTAGCAAAAGAGGTCTATAGGATCAAGCAAGTAGAAGCCCGATTACAGGAGATATTAGTGATCTCTACTGAATTCAAAACAAGTACCCAGGAGATTGCAGAAACCATATAGGGGTAGTTTTGGTTGGAGACAAATAAAGAAATTCTGGAAAATTCACCTATGGAGAATCTAGAGAAGTTGAAAATTGAACATGATATCATAAATTTTAGTAGCAGAGGTACTCAGAGAATAATAGTGTCAGTTGATAAGACAATAGAAAAATGCATGGAATTCTACAAGAAGGTGCTTACAACTCAAAATAGATGTGAGACATCTTCAGAAAAAAGGATGTAGGATTTTCTATCCAATGAAGAGCACTTGAAGTACTTGCAAGATAGGTTGCAAGAGGATGAACTTAAAATAAATCTGGTTAAAGTATTGAATGAAAAGGTGATTGGTGGCTCAAACTGTAGTCAGTAATTGTTTGTTGGAGGACCATCTTATATTAACTCCACCAAGGGTGGAAGACATAAAAACCCAGCTGTCTGAGCATGAAGTCATAGTCAGATATTTGGAACCAATAGATTTTGAAACCATAACTACAAATGTTGTGGCATGGAAACAGATCATTAATGATTTGACTGGGCCCACTTCAGTGGTTTTTTCTTATCTACACATGGCTAGTTTATTGTAATATTTTGTTTTTATCTTATTTTACTAGTGAGCACACTAGAAGACAAACATTTTGTAACTGATAGTTGAGGAATCCCAAAGGGTAGGGAAGACCAACAGTAATTTTTGCAAATGTATAAATATTGGTAGAGTTGAATAGAAGAAGGAATTTTCTAGCTCTCATATGCTGAATGATTTTTGTAAGAGGAACTATTTATTTTTACAATAAAGAGGACTGAAATTTTTTTGGAGAAGGGGCTGCCTAAGTTTTCAAAAGCATGTTGTGTAGATTACTGAATAAAGAACTATTTCTGTTTTAGCTTGATATACAAATTTGTGAGATCGTTCTAAGCGTTGACCTATTTCTGTTTTATGAATGACTTCATTTTCATGTTATGAATCTTATGCAGTAAATGAATAATGAATGCTTTAACTTCATAGAGCTATCTCTATGTTATCTTTTCTGTTGTATTTATGTATTCTGAATTTATCAGCTATCTGTAAAATTCTGTGTGTAGAAAATGTAGTACATTGTTCATATGCATAATAATCTTCCTCCCTGGGCATAGGTTCGATAGATTATATTATATTAGATTAGGTGTTCTTTACTTTAGGTGATTTAGGAACAAAGCAGATAAGATGGGAGGTAAGAACCTATGCATCACAGGTTGAGGTCTTTGTTCTAGGATCACTTGCATCTAATCTAGGAACTTGCATATCATTTATAAAACAAAAAAAATCATGTAAATGGTGGATCGGGATGCAACTAGTAAAATAGATTTAAACTTTCCTTTAATTCTACGGTAGTCGGGCTACTAACCGAATGGATTCCCCATACCAAACAATAAACGATCTAATTGGGAATAGTTATTGAGGATAATTTCTACTGTCAGTACCTGGGATTTTCCAGGAATCAACATAAGGTTGTCATAAGTCCATGCAAAAACATCTTTGTATTATTTACAAAACTTAACCAAATCCCTCTCCTCTTCGGGAAAACAAGTAAGACCTATATTGCTAAACTGAGGATTGTCTTCAGTACCTAGATTGATAGTCTTCTGATTTAGAGTAGAACTCAGTGTTTTGTAATTAGGATTACCTTTAAATTTATCTTTCAAATCATAAATCCTCTCTAGGTTCAGAACTGACTTAGGAATTAGATTGGAATGAAAAATATTATCAGAAAAGGACTTTTCATGTTCAACCTCATCTATAGAGAAGTATTTAAAAGTATCTTGTGTTGCAAGGAAATATAGAATTTGAACATCATCATCAAACATCTTCCAATTGGTAACGTTTTCCGGTATGGAATGCCTATACATGAGTTCTATTAAAAAGGTTTCAGGAGAGAGACCTTTAGGTGGGATGAGTCTGGATGCGATATTTTCCAATAGGTCAACGTCAAAATTTTGTGATCTAGGGAAAATATTAACATTAAAAGCTTGGAAAGAATTAGTCTGATCCCTTACTAATTTTTGATAATTCAAAAGATGAGGACATAAGCAATGGATCTGGTTCCTTACCTATTTAACTATGATCTCTGAGTCACCATAGCACTGAATAATATCAACTCCTAGGTCAATTTATTTCTTCAGTCCTTGTACCAAGGCTTTGTATTCCACAATATTATTGGTGCATTGGAACTCTAATATATAGGAAATCATCCATTTGGTACCTTTTGGGTCTATGAGCATACATCCAGCACCGACACTTGGACCTGGATCCATAAAAAAAAATCATCCATGAAGATAAATATAATCTAAAATTTGTATTGACATTATACACATTATGTAAAATATCACCAAAAAATGGAATAACTTTACAGTTACCGATTTCTAACAATTTGTCGACATTCTGATTCAAAGAAATATCAGCAGGAAGATCACCAAAGTAAGAGTCAAAGGTATAATGTTCAACAACTGAATTTACAAAACCTGCTGGTTCGACTGGATCATTAAGATCTGTGACCATATGTTTCATAAGAGTCTCCCTATTGATCTTAATTTGATTGGGCCTCCCGTTGTATGGAAACCATAAGTGAGACCAGTATGTGGAAAAATATCCCTTCAATTTTTTAGAACAACCTTTGCTTAAACACATACCATAAGTTTCTGGTACATCAGCCACAACAATGTCTACTGTTTCATGTATTATGGGATCAATAGATAATGTTAAAAGAACATTTTTTAACTCACCCAAGACTCTTAATATGAATCTATCTAGCTGTACTATCTATGTAGGGAAAGACTCCCATGCGGTGTTTAACTTTCTACAGACTGCGACAGGTATAACATTCGAAGATGCTCCTGAGTCGATCATATAGTTATAGCCATTTCTATTGAAAATATCAAAAGTCAGCAAGAAAGGTGGAACTTTCTTAGTAGCATATTTTTGGGACTCAGGCTTTGTGCAAACCTCTAATTTATGGTTTTGAGCTTCTATTAACCTATTCAATACCATATTTTTTGGAAGACCCTATCTGATAGATGGTATCTTGAGAATTTCAAATAGAGAGATGTTAGCTTTAGCCCTTTTTAGATCATCTATAATATTGTATTCAACCTCAAGGATTACCTTTTCTTTTATCGAGACTTTCTTACATGTTGTTTGATCAGACTTCATTGGTGGAGTGTATTGTGGTCGTAAGCCTTTTCTCCTCGTATTGTAAGAATGTTGCAAATAAAAAATAGTTTATGTGTCTTCCTCCTATTCTTATTTGACCATAGGAAGCTCTAAAAAACAATTAATAGTATTGATAAATGGATCATGGTCATCATTGGGAGGCATAGTTTCTACAATTTCCTGTCTTACATTGTTTTTTAGAGTAGATCTCATCGGAAGTAAGTGTTTTCCTAGGGTTCGGAGGTGGTTCATTTAAAGGAGGCTAATAAGGTCTTGAAAGTGGTGTCCTTACCTGAACTCTATTATTTCCCTGGTTATCACCATTTTCCCTTTTGAGATCAGCCATATCATTGGAAATCCTTTGCAACAATTTATTCATGTTGTCCGTTTCATAAGGGTCTTTATCTAACGTTGTGGGATTAGGAATATGCTCTTGCTTTCTCCTAGAAGTAGAAGGTCATGCAAGTTCTTGGTCTAGATTGTCATTAAGACCATACATGTCATTTTCTACAAGAAAATCCTCAACGAAGGAAAGTTGTAGGGTCATCTTGTCAGCATGTTTGACCCACATAGCAATCATTGTAGGCAAACCCTTAATGTAGTATGATATTAACAATTCCCCAACCGAGAGGAGTGTAGGAGGAATCCTATTTTTTAAGCAGGAAAACCTTTGATTATAATATTTCACTCCTTCTTTAGGCTTTATTCTAAAATATGACAACCCAATCAACAAATATTATGGGTACTATCATCTCCAAACTTTTGGAGAAATAATGTTTCAAATTGTTTCCAAGAATAGATAGAAGCAGAATCTAATTCAAAATACCAAGTCAGCAATTTCCCCTCGAAGGTGTAAGGAATAACCTACATACAACATCCTCATGAATTACGTTTCTTAGTCGTATAGCCTACATATAACTCTTAATGTGATCTTCTATAGGGATTCTGTCATCTGGATCAAATCTAGGAAGCAATTTCTCAGGGTTATTTGGAAGTTTGTGTAATTTCTCTGGGATGAAGACTACATCCAAATCCAACCAACATCTGTTAAGATCATCATCCATGGGTCTTTCTAGAGTTTCCTGTTCTTCTAGTAAATTTCCTAATGGATGTTTTGAAGATTCTGAGGAAGACTCACTGTCTGAGAATTATTTAGAGGAAGAAGATGATGAGGGGGCTAATGTAGGTGGTGAAGCACCAAAAATCTGAGGTGTATCTTTTGGGGGTTGATCCTTCTAATCAGATGTCTAGTATCTATAGACCTCAAGAGATACTGGTTGTTCAATGGTATTTTGAATACTTGCACTCACAGGAGAAGAATTTCCTAAGGGTAAGGAATCTACGAGGATTTGATTGAGATGAAATCTCTGCTCAATCCTTGAAACTTGGTATTGGGTGTGCTTTCTCAACTATTCAAGTGTTAGGGTTCCCCTTGTTGGTGAAATAAAGTGAATTTATGATGGATTACCAGGAGATGTTTGTATAAAACAAGTGGGAGGGATGGTTTTCGTGTCTTCTATAGGTCATGTTGTAGACATAGAATCTTGTACGTGGATTCTATTAATTATAGGTGATATATTAGGAGGAGGTTTATTAGGGTTTATCTTTGACATATTTCAAAATGGCCCTCCTTCTAGTGCTATTTGTTGACAAGCCCGATTTGTAGGTTGTTGGAAAAATACACAAGGAAATAAACAGGAGGAAATAGTCCAACCAAAGGCTTCAAATCATTCCCATGTAGAGAAGACTCTATCATCGATTTGTTTAGAATGACTAGATCCTATGGATACAAGGCCCCCACTGGCACAAAAATATTCCAAATCTAGAAGATCTGCTGTGAGGATAAGTGGGAAAATATTGAAATGGGAAGGGTTCCTAACTAACTATTTAAGGACACTTAAACATGATGAGTAAGAGATTCAAGATAGAGTTATTGCAAGATATAACCAATGAAAGGGAAAAATTACTTAACGTGCAAACATGAAAATCAAGGTTACTCCTTTCAACTATATTTATACTAACTCAACAAATAAAATTGCCAAGAATTATTTCCAAAGTATTAGAGATACGAAACAAACCCAAGAGAGAATATTAATTCACAAATCAATATTCAGAGATTAATAACCAATTATCAGTAAAATTAAATATAATGTACATCAAATAAATACATTCACTTGATACACATTCCACATGTCACACTAGTAAAAACAATCAGTACTTAAACCATCATATTAATGAAAACAACTAATAATCAGTAGGAAAATAGATCAAGAGATGAACTAAAATTCATTAAAGACATTCAATGAATAACCATAAGACATAATATGAAATGACTGTAATTTTATTAGTCTGCAAAAGAATACAAAGTGATAAAACCACAAGCTTTCCTGCTATGATCTAGTAGTCCTTTCTCCTCTGCATTCCTTAAGCTTTTTCTATGAAAAGTCTCTGCAGTACTTGCGAAATTTATCCCTTAAATAATATTACAAATTTTACAAGAAAATAAAATTTCCAAAACATGGGATTAAAAAATCAAATACTTTTAAGATTTGCCAAGGGAAGAATGCCACTTGGCATGTAGGTTCCTAAGTTCATCAATCTCCTGAAAATGGGCATGCCTCAAGTGGAAATCTGTTTTACAAATTTGGGAGGAAATATCACACTTTTTGTTTTTCTTCCACTCTTTCACGAACACCTTTATTTGAGCTATCGAAGCATGATGGATCTCGATCCATCTCTTAATATATTATATCGTGAGCATATTTACTTGCTGGATCAGTTCCTTGGAAACATCAAAATGGCATCCCACCAATTCCAGCTGGAGCTTAGGTGAAGGTGCGTGACTAATAGAATCCAAGTTTCATGGTTTCCTATTTCCAATTTTTGAAAATCGGGAAGTAGAAATTGGGAAATGAACATTTAGCCAGGAATGCATGTGGGGTTTCTGATTTTTGATATGGAAAGGGAAGAGTTGGAAGTCAGAAAAGTAAAAAAAATCATAAATTAAAAATGATGTTATCGATATCTGGGATCTGAATGTCAAAAATTGGAAATCGGAAGAAAACCAAACAACTTTAATAAAATTGTAGTTTCCGGTTTCCGTCACCCGAAAATTGGAAAGTAGAAATCAGAACAGGGACTATTCTTTATTTGAAAAGATAAGGTTTTTGAGATCCAAATTTCGGAAATCATAAATCGAAAAACTGACTTCAAATTACCTCCAAAAAAGGGATTTCCGCTTTCCAAATTCAGAAAGAGGGGATCAGAAACTCTGTATAATAGTTTGAAAAAATGTAAAAAAAAGGGGTCCCAAAAGCCATAAAAAATCTAGAAAAAACAAGGTCTACTGAAGGAATTTATTCTATCCAAATAGACTACTTAGAACTTGATAGCCTCCCTAAGTGAGGTGTGGCTAGAAAAACTAGTCAATGGGGGCCCTCATTTTGATGACTCAAAATGGGGATCTGTTGCATGCAACAATACAACTCCACCACGACACCATTGGCCCCACCACACAACGAGACTAAGTGGAAAAAGGGTAGACACGACTCGACCATTGGATACAACAACAGAAAGAGTAGGGCGTCAACAGACTGAGTAGGTTGCACCGATAGACCGATTAGGGGACAAGCAGAGAGGGTGCAACAACAGACCAAGTAGACGATTGAGTAGAGCTCCATAGACAAAGCAAACACAACTCCACCACTCCTACAAACCGACGAGGGAAGACTAGTAGACCGGGCAGGGCACCAGCTAATCGAGTAGTTGAAAAATTTGAGCAAATCGATGAAGGGCGTTGAACATTCTACGCATTGAATAGGGAAAACAATGACGAAAACAATAAAAAATGGAATTTCGTTAATACATATATTAATTTTTTTCATCCGAACAACTTTTCGACTGAAAAATGTTACAACCAAAATACTCTTTCAGCTAAACATGTGTTCAATCAAAAAAATATCTACTGTATTTTATTTTCTTCGCCATCCATGCAAAGCGTGCATTATAAGGAACATTGTTAACTTTAACTTTCGGTCAAACAAGTTTTTCAATAGAAAGTTAGTTGTATGTTTTCGGCCAAAAGGTGTTTGAATATGGATTCTAAAAATTGATTCTCACCTAATAGACACCTAGGTTCATGATTTCACCCCAAGGAATTTCCCATTAGATATTTTAGTAGGCCGAATTTTAGGGTCATATTCCATAATCCTGGCTATCCAATGCCCCCCTCTCTCCCTCACTATTAGGCTATACTAGAATTTCTTTAACTGCACCATTAGGTACATATGTTATAATTTTTTAATGTAGTAAGTAAATTCTGGAAAACTTTAGATATTTCCAATGTATTATATTTAAGATTTGAATCTCTTGGGTTCTTCCTAAAGAAAGCGATAGGTTCTTCGAAACCTTTAGAATTATTCTCTAAAATTATTGCAGCTATTGTATCCAGAGATGCAAAAGAAAAGGTTAACAATTCCTTCAAAATTATGTACTTACTAGCATCAGAGTTTTAGTAAGGACCCACCTTATCTTTTCTATTAGAATTATTTAATAATACTCCCTTGTCCACCTTAGCAATTTTCTCATTTTCCTATTTTAGGATGATGTTGTCACTTTCCTAATGTTATTGTGATGTTATTTGCAACCCACTAGCCACTTGATGCGCCTGCATGCATGAGTTTAGGATCTATGTAGACCGATCCCTATATTTTAGCAGCCAACTTAGTGTTATGGGAGTCTCACCTTTAGTTCACCCTCACCTGACTGGAGTCAATATCTGATGGCCATTTTCAATTAGCCAAGTCTCCTAGTATACCACTTTTGCATGGGATTTGCATGATTTAAGGATAAAGGTTCCCATGCTCACCTACAACACCCATTTATATGTTATTAACTTATTCAGTTGTCCATTATTTCACTAGTGATGTCTACTATGATATAATTTACCAAGTTAGTCATGTCTACAATGAGGGATTTGAATCATCCTTGGGTAATTTGAATTTCCTTCTTTTATTATGTATTGTTTATATACATATTAATGATAATGGTTACTATTTAATGTCTTCCAATTGGTGTTTCTTCCATGGTTAATTTCTGTAGAAATTGTAAAACCTTAATGTCATATACAATTTTATAAACAAGGTAAGGATCTAGGCACAGAATTAACATCATAAAGAATTGCAGAGAGTTAGCATAAGGAAGAAGAAGAATGATGAACACATGAAGAATGAATCTCAATAATATCTATGTTATTCATTAAAGAATAATGATGTTACATAAATAATACATCATCATCGAGAAAAATAGAATTTCCAAGGATGCAACTCAGACTAGCTCATAAAGAAGGCTTACTAAATATATGAAAAACCCCCAAAGGTGACAAAAAAACTTTCCAAACCTGTCAAAGAGGTCATGAATTAGATAAAGAAAGTGGGATAGCTAATGAGTGATGGAAAGGATTTCTAATCATGTATTTTGGAGAGAAAATCATGGAGGATGGGTTTTCCACAAAAGATAGTAGTTTCCAATCAACTAGCTTTTTCCTAATCCAGTGAAAAGCTGAAAAAGAAGGACAAAAGTAGTCTTAAGGTAGGAATGGGCCCTTTCTATTCTAGACAGTCAATAAAGCAACAAAATCTTATCCAAAATATATCTAAGTGTGCTCCATAGGCTAATGATGGAAAGTGGTGGTCAAATATGACAAAAGATGGACAACTACCTAATCTAGTACCTAGGAAATTAATCAAAATCACTAATTATTATATCCTAAGTCTATAGGTGGGTTTTTAATATTCCAACACCCCCTCTTAAGCCTGAGTTTGCGTGAGTAAAAATGAAGCCAATATTTAACGGCCAAACAATGTAGGCCTTATGGGCACTGATACAAGGCTGCCCTGTTACTCTCTTTAACTTGACTGTCAAATTATTTAGTCGTTTCTAACTTTATCCGAACCTCTAAATATAGCCAACTAGGCCAATTTCCCAGGAAGCACTCAATGAAGAGCGGACTCAAAAGTCAATGAACTAGATCTGATAAAAATTTTGCATTCATCTTTCTATGTTAGTCACTTCTCTAGTTTAATGAGCAAAATCCTTCGCAAGCATTCGATCTTGATCCACCCAAGTCAACGACGGACTCCAAAATACTGTAAAGCATATTTAAACAAAACTCTGTTTCCAGACTTTATTCTTAACTGCCTTGCAAGTTGGATTAGTAGAATCATTGATGACTGTCAAATCTAGATCTGATCAGATCGATGGTGGACTTAAAAACAAAGTGAAGCGGATTTGACAAAAATCCCGCATCCATTGAGATTTACAAAACCCGTGCACGATCTCCCAGCGGAATCATTGTGCATCATCGATCTAATTTGACAATCGATCTCACCCATCGATCTTCAATCACTTCACAACGATTGGTTTTAAATTTTGCAACCCGACCTCTCCTTTATCTTTAGTGCTCTTTCTCTAGGGGAATAAACCTTATATTTTTATCTTTGACCACCTCTATTCTCCACCCTATGATCTTCATTCGTACGGACGATTATTTTATGTTTATCCGAGGCATAAATTTTATTTGTGGAATTGATCTTTAGGTGTAGATCTATTTCAGTCACGATCTTGACCTTCCACATAGATGCATACTTAGTTCTTTATTATCATCAATCTTTGTTTCCCTCCCTCTCAGAAGTCTTAATTCACAAACAATATTATCAACTATTAATAGAGAATTAATCAAGCATTCATTTCATGAAACCACATGTTCATACAGAGTTGTAATTTCATACAGAGATATGCCAAAATAGGATTTTTCATTCACTCAATGAAATAGTACATACAAATTTGTCTTAGAACATGTGTTTTGATCTGCTTAGGAATTATACATATTTGATTGGCCTCTTCTCTATCTGCTACATGCCTTACTGACCTCTCTATCTCTTCTTGTATTACCCCTATCTATCTATCATATCTATTCTTATGTCTTGTTCTATATCCTATTCTTTGCCTCGTAGGCATACATATATAAAGAATTGGATTCATGAACCAATTCTAGTTTAGATCCTCAATACACTCAACAACACACTTAATTAACTCAAACTCTCAAACCTATCTTATGACTCGATACCATTAGATGAGGGTTCTGTTACATGACTCATCAATGACTCATCACTCACCTAGTGACTCATCATCCATCTAGAATCACATATTTTACATAGGTTTAATTACAATTTGATCGATCAAAGACCATCAATTTAGAATTGAAGACCCCTTCTAGGTCTGATCAAACATTGAATCTTGTAGTTTGTTGGAGGGAAGAATGCTCTTGCATCAGTCACCCTTTACACTATTCATCCACATGAACTGAGGAAATACAAAACCACATGTTTGAATACAGAGTTATAATTTCATACAGAGATATGCCAAAAATAGGATTTTTCATTCACTCAATGAAACAGTACATACAAATTTGTCTCAAAACGTGTGTTTTGATTTCCTTAGGAATTATACATATTTGATTGGCCTCTTCTCTGTCTACTACATGCCTTAGTGACCTCTCTATCTCCTCCTCTACTGCCCCTATCTATCTATCATATATCTTCTTATGTCTTTTTCTATATCCTATTATTTGCCTCGTAGGCATACATATATACAGAATTGGATTCATGAACCAAATCTAGTTCATATCCTCAATACACTCAACAACATGCTTAATTAACTCAAAATCTCAAACCTATCTTATGACTCGATGCCATTAGATGAGGGTTTTGTTACATGACTCATCAATGACTCATCACTCACCTAGTAACTCACCATCCATTTAGAATCACATATTTTACATAGGTTTAATTACAATTTGATGGTTCAAAGACCATCAATTTAGAATTGAAGACCCCTTCTAGGTCTGATCAAACATTGAATCTTGTAGTTTGTTGGAGGAAAGAATGCTCCTGCATCAGTCACCCTTTACATTATTCATCCATGTGAACTGAGGAAATAGGGAAATCCTCATGGGAACAAAACCCTCCCTAAAAAAATGGATATGAAAGGTAAATCAAGAATTATTCTCTCCAAACTAGATGTTGATGTCTAGATTAATCTTCTTCTTGGGAAGAATTTGAATCTACTCCACTAGATCAGGAACGTAAACAACTACATGATGGAAAATGAAACCATATAGAGAAACTGATATCCATTGATAAGAATATGCAGGCAGAAATCAAAGCTCTTGAAGCATCAATTGAGAGTTGTAATCATCTCCAAGTAGGTGAGACAAGTGTCCAAGTGAATGCATAAGGTATCCAACTTCATTTACACTGAGAAGAAGTGTGCACGTGACCATGTAGGAAAAAGAAGGAGGCTTCAGATCAATGAGAGTGAATGCAGAGACTCCATAGGTTGATATAGCTTCCAATGTATCCAAAGGAACACAAAATAACACATGAAAAGAGTCATGGGAATAAAATCGATCATCTTCTAGAGAATAAAATTCTAAAGAATCCTCTCTGATAGAAGTATGAAAGGAGGACACAAAGAGATGTTCAAAATCTTCAAGAAGGATCTGATTATTTATGTCAGGTACCAAGGAGGAGATGTCGAAGCTCATAAGATGATGTATGCTGCATGGTAAAACACAGATAATACTTGACCTAGCTGAGAAAAAATCTAGGAAGAAACTGAGTTGCACACCATCAACAAGTGAAGTATTCATAGGGTATGAAAGGTCTAACATATGGATATTAGAATCCATAATAGAAGACATATATAACATTGAATTTGCGAGTGAATATTCAACAGTAGAAACTCCATTAGTCACTTCTTCTTCATTAATAGTATCAAAGGAATATGAATCCGGATCTTCAACTTCAAGAGATACATAAAATAATCATTCTTCAATATTTGCTTCTTGATATACAAAAGAATATTTCAAATCACTCAAAGAGAATGGTAGCAACATGAACTTGATTTGTTGAATTTGCAACTTCTTCTCCATGAACAGCTTCATTAGAGATTATAGAGGCTGAGACATATTGAGAAATAGTACATATTGAGGTGCTAGGTGCTCTCTCCAAATTGCTAGAATGATCCTCATTGTGCTTTCCAAAATCTATATCCAATTTTGTTTAGAGATAGTTTTGGTATTCGGTAGAATCAATAAGGTAGAGCATGCTTGGAGAAATATCCAGACACATAGATCCAAAATATCTATCACATTCATTCAAAGAGTCATTTATCTCTTCATAAGGTTCTTGACCAACTCCGATAGAGATATTATAGAGACCTTGTCTCTTTAGAGATGAAATCATCTTCACTTTCCACTCTGAATAGCTTCTAAATGGAGTTAGAAAAGGAACTCATAATTTTGAATCCATATTGAAGTTGTACTTGCAAATCTAAAATAGAGGATTAATTACTGAGCTCCCTAACCTCTGATACCATGTAGAATTCTAAATCCTTGATAACATATAGAATTTTATAAACAAGCTAAGGATCTAGGCACACAATTAACCTCACAAAGAATCACAGAGAATTAGCATAAGGAAGAAGGAAAATGATGAACAATTGAATCTTAATAATCTCTGTGCTATTCATTAAAAAATAATGAGGTTACATAAATAATAAATCTTTATAGAGGAAAATAAAATTGGCAAAGAGGCAACTCAAACTAGCTTATAAAACAAACTTACTAAATATATGAAAAAACTCCAAAAGTGACAAAAATCCAAACTTCTGAAAGAGCTCACTAATTAGCTAAATTATTATAACCGTTATGAAAATGTAAAGAATTTTTTTTTTAAAATTAATATACATAGATGCTTTTCAATTATATTTTAGTTTTTTTCTTAGTTATATTTTATTATAATTTTAATATGAATACCTATATCATATAAAAGTAGGATAATCTTGGGTATATTAGTGCAAAATATATATAGGTTTTGAATCTTACACTCACTTTTGCCACGAGTAGGTTGAAGACAGTTAAGAGTGTACTTTTGTATGGAAGGTAGATTAAATTTCTTGTTGGTTAATTAATTCTTTGATATCGTTGAACATTTTTTGTAGATGCATATATTATGGTGAACCTTCATAAATTTTTATGATCTTGATGTAGACCTTTAAAGTTGAATATTATAGGTAGAACATCCTTGATGGAAATATTGTCTTATAGGTACAATATTAGTGTTAATACCTCGAACCCACTAGTAAGAGGATTTTCAACATAATTTGAAATTATATGATTGGATTAGTGCGGACACGGGTGGATCATTCTCCATATTCATATTTATATTTTGGCAATAACATCATTCTCAGTGCGAGATGTTTGTATTTATAACATTTTTTAGACATAGGATAATAAAATTAAGAGTATTATTAATGAAATTAATTAAAAATGAAAAAAAAAAATACTTAACATAAAATATATTTGACATAGATTTTTATAATAAAAAATAGTTTAAAAAATAATTAAATATAATAAACTATAATATAACTATAATTAAATACAAACGAATCTAATTAAATACAAACCCTAGAGTCACACACAGTTATAGACTCTTCTATATTTATAGGAATTGAAGGTTAAAAGCTCCTCTAGGCATCGCTATTGTCATGAAGATGAGCCAAGGATGGATTGAAATGTAGACACTAATCTCTCACATATGGTAGACTCTCCACAAGATGCCATCAACCCTATATTTTCTAATCTAACACAAGTTGAGGAGTTCCAACATTTCACCCACCATGAGGCAGTGGAGTGGGTTGGGAACAATAGGGATGTATTTTAGGCTAGATAGCGTGCATGCACTTTATATTTTTATTTGTCATTCTTCTATCTTTATCATGGGTGTATTAGTTATTGTTTACTTTAGAATCCAATATTATATCTTTCCATGAAGATAATCATACATCTATATTTGCATATACATGTTTACATATCATTGTTCCATCATTCAACTAGTTTACATTTTATATTGCGAGTAGATTCTCTGACCCAAAGCCATAGCTAGGTACTTACAATATTATTACATTCTATTCAATTATGTTTACTATTTGTTTACTATAGAGTCTATGAGTCAATTCCATAGTTAAGATTGCAATATTAACTATCTATTAACAATGAGTTGTACTAGATTCTGCTACCCAACACAACATTTAGGGATAATCACACTATCTAATATAGATGTGCCACGATCTGCTCACCAATGCAGCAGTTAGGTTAAACACTCAACGTAATATATTTCGAATAATAACTAGTTCATTGAATTATTTGTATTAATTTTTACATAGGCATGCATAAGTATAGATTTTCATTACACTCACTAACTAGATTACAACATAGATCAACTAGAGATATTTACTTTCTTATTAATCTATCATAACAAGTGCAGTGCTATTGCTATCATAAAGTAATACACTCTTTCTTGATTATTTTGTTTAGCATACCATACATGGGATTGTATCACAGTACTAGATCTATCATACCATCACCTTACTTACTTTTATCACATAACAATCAAGTAGATAGAGCATGCATAACAATACAACATTAGCATAAACATATATTCTTAGGTTAGAATCCATGAGATATAAACAAATATGCATGCATATCATAATCTCATAATCAAACCTACATTTCCAATTTAACTCTAGGTAATCCATCAAATATAGACAATCGATGCATTCATAAAAAAATCATAATATTAGTCAATACATATAAAACTACAAATATCTATGGCTAAGAACTCATCTCATCCATGTACTGTTGATTTGTCTGTAACTATTGTGTGGTTTTCTGTGATCCACCCAACCATAGATATCTAGGAATCTCGAGTCTTAGTTTCCCCAAACTCACCCTCGAGCTGAGTCCTCTCTTTGGAACTATATTTTAAACAAATTCTCTATTGTCCATATTTCCTTTTTCATTAGCATATCTTCTCTTCATCTTAGGGCCTCAACTCAACTAATCACTTTTCTAGTGCGTGTGGTTTAATCCAAGAAGCCCCACTTCCATACAACTAGCGATTAGAAAAACCTATACAGCCAATACTAGAGCCAAACAACACCCAATACACTCACTCTATATACATAATTATGGTTTGAACACAACACCTAGATGTTCTTACACACTTTATGGACATAGATATTTTCAACTATGACTTTGCTTAGTTCTTGTTATCTGTAAGTAGATACCACAATCTATCTCCTCTCCTTCAGTTGTTCCTCGTTATGTTCATTTCAACATGCTTTCTTTCATATTTTCAACTCTCTCTCTCTCTCTCTCTCTCTCTCTCTCTCTCTCTCTCTCATTTATGTTTTCAAATTGTATCGATATTCTTTCTTACACCAATATAATTTACCTCTTGGCATTATTTTCGACCATCTTTTGTAGAGGAGGTGTTTACTATTCTTAGTTAATTATTTTTTTATCTTAATTATTTCCCTAGGGATACCAAGAACCCTCATCCATGAGTTAGCCCCCATTAGTAGGGGTTTACTAGAGAAAAAAAATCACATCACATCAATTCATATTGGGGGTTTGAATACTCCTAAGAGCCTCAAAGATATATTGCTTTGTATTAAGGGCTCAATGGGGGGTTTTAATTTGACATAGTTATATAAATATTGGGGGTTATTTTATTTGGGTGTGCTCAGGAATGACTTTCAAATCAATGGATGGATTCATATATATATAACTTCTTATTTGAAAATGTTTGGAGGCCACTCGTAGAGATCTATATTCCCACCAATTCCTCCTATATATCACACAAGGCTATGCCTCATTGGATTTATCATTGAATCCTCTTGGAAACCTATTCTTGGAGAACAAGCATGAACTACTAAAGATTTTGTCTTGGACTCCTAATAAGCATGCTACCCTAGCATGGATTACAAGCATTTAATGGAGCCTCAATTACTATTTTGTTGGTTCTTCCACTATCCAATGCTACAAATTGATCACTCCCCATTGCAAGCTCGGTGGGATCATTATTAACATTATACTATTATTGTATTTAGCATCTTGTTTGCAAATTGATAATATGATATGAATAGGGCATTAAGAATGGGTTAATAAAAACAAATACCTAAAATATCTAGTGAAACTAGGGGTTTTCTTAATTGGAAAGGTATATTGGGAGGGGGGTTCAATAACCCAATTTAAGGAGGAATTTTATAATATTTAGTGAGATTAGAGATATTCTTTAATATCTTGTGAACTTACGTGCTATGTAACAATTTTACTGATTAAACCCCTAGTTCCCCCCATAGCACAAGCAAATATTTAACTCTAGAAAGTTCATTCTCTTCTCAATCTTAAAAAATAATGAGTTCCAATATTCGTTTTCATAACCATAACTTTTAATATTATGTCCTAGATATGAAAATTAACATTTAGAATGTGCTATGGTATTTAGGAAAATTGATGAAGGGTTCTCAAGGAAAATAACTAAAGAGTTTATCTTCCCAATGATAAGGATGGCATAAGACACAAAAATGACACAACCCATGATCCACTTTACAAGAGGTAAACTAAAGTAGGGAAGACCTTGGTTGCTAAAAAGAAGCAATGGAATATGGTTCTCTAGTAATGATTTTGTTACTGTAAAAATTAGTGTTGTATTGTTATATGGAGTAGTGTACTCATTTGAAGTCAAAAACTCTCTAACCCTTTTAGACATGACTTTGTAATGGAATGATGGTTTTATTCGTAGTCTCTAGTCATTATTTCACACCTATTTAGAAATTTTCCTTTCAAAAAAAAATTGGTTTGATCATTTTAAATCAATGTTATAAAGCTTTGGAAAAAAGGGAGGATGCAGTGTCTCTATAGGAAAATCATTAGTTAAAATAAACTTTTTTAAAACATTATAACATAAAAAAAATTTAATATATTATATTATAAAAAAATATAATAATAAACCATAAAAAATTCAATGATTTTTATAAAAAACACACACAAAGATATATATAGTTAAACCATTGAAATATTAGGTATTTATTAATTTCTTTTAGCAAATATTAATATGAAAAAAAAACTTATAAAATTAATTTGTTAATAAAAAATTTACATAATACACTAATTTGCAAATTAATGTTGACTCAATCTATTAAACACAAGAAAAACATATCATTTTGAAGTAAAATCCTCATTAATGCATTGCACCACTAGTATATTCAAAATACATCTTTTTAAAATAGATGATGGTTCACAACAAATAATGCATTTTCTTGTAAGGTTAATGCAACATCCCATGCTAAAGTATCAAATGAAACTCTTATCAGATGTAGTAATAGCATTTACATCATCTTCTGGTCCACTTAACAATGATTCCACTTCATCTTGTAAATAATCCAAGGCTTTTAAGTGTCACTTTTACTGAGAACAAATCCTGCATGCATTTAGCAAAATATCTTATTTGTTTTTCACAGAGTTCATAAAATAAAACCAAAACAATAAAAAAGCATACATCGAGCACTCCTTCAACCAATAAAGCTGTAGTCATAGATCGAGCACTCCTTCGACCAATATGTTCCTGTTCCTATTGACTTCAACACATCATCGAGTTAGTACCTTGGAACCTGCATGCCTCAATGTTAGGTTTTTCTTGTGTGGGTAAGGCCCATACTGCAAGGAAGCAACAAATAAAACCAAAACAATAAAAAAGCATACATAGAGCACTCCTTCGACCAATAAAGCTGTAGTCATAGATCGAGCACTCCTTCTACCATTATGTTCCTGTTCCTGTTGACTTCAACACATCATCTAGTTAGTACCTTGGAACCTGCATGCCTCAATGTCAGGTTTTTCTTGTGTAGGTAGGGCCCATACTGCAAGGAAGCAACATAATTCATAAAATAAAACCAAAACAATAAAATAGAGCTGTAAGCAACATCCAACATCCAGAGATTAATAGTACTTTAATCCCTTAGCAATTAAATACTAAGGATAACAAATATGATTCAGAGATCCGTTCAAGCCAGTAGAGGATAGAGGATAATTCCACATAGAAGAAACTGGCTGCGAATATACCTTCATGAAAATCCTCCATGGGCTCCCATAGAACTCTAATCTATACGGAAATCCAACATCGGCCACCTGCCATCTGAAAAATCAGGACAAATATTTACATTCTAAGAACCAAATAAATTATCTACCATAAACACAACTGCGAACACTAAAAGTTTGGAGCGGTCAATATCCTCGATCGAGTTACTTCACTGATAGAGTGATACTGAATAAAAAATAGCCATACATATGAAGCATTGCCTTTGTAGGGCGTTTTTCATAGCTATAAACGTTTGCCGGGCTTTTCATAGCTAAGGTTGCCCAATGGTTGCCAGTTGACCAAGTCTCTGCCCATCCAACAAAGCACTCAAACTGCTCCCAACACCTGCAAAACTAAAACTCAACAAACATGAGATGTATGCCATGAGTCATTAAAACCAAACTAAAGCTAAATAGTGAAACCATACAGAAACGATGGTATACCTGTATGAGTTTAGTGACCAGTTCTAACGCTGGAGCATGAACTTTCCTCCACACTAAACACATAAACCAAAAAAATGAAACGCAAAACCCCAGGGCAAGGCATAAGGTTTGAAGGGTGCTCATCAAGTGGAGCATTGAATGCACCAACCTGGCCACCACCTTTTCCCAAATCAAAACCCGCATGCATATAGTTTGGCTTCAAACTTTTTGCCATAACAATAAAAAGATGGAAGCATACGTTGAGATATTAAAACCACATTAATCCCTTAGCTATTAAATACTGAGGATAACAAATATAACTCAAAGCTCCCTCCAAGCTAATGGAGGATAACGAATATAATTCAGAGCTCACTTCAAGCCAAATGAGGATAATTCCACATAGAAGAAACCGGCTCCCGGATCAACCATTCGGCTAGCCTATGTGGTTGATTTTCTACATAGAAGAACCGGACGGATGAGTCGGCAGCAGATCTACCTTCATGAAAATCCTCCACAGACTCCCAGAGAGCTCTGATCTATACGGAAATCCATTATTTACATTCTAAAAACCAAATAAATGATCCTCAACCATAAACACAACTGCCAACACTAAAAGTTTGGCCGGGCCGATATCCTCGGTCGAGTTACTTCACTGATAGAGTGATACTAAATAAAAAATAGCCATGTATGAAGCATTGCTTTTGTAGGGCGTTTTCCATAGCTATAAACCTTTGCCGGGCTTTTCATAGCTAAGGTACTATAAAGCTCCAACTTCCTTTGCCTGGCTTTTCATAGCTAAGGTACTATAAAGCTCCAATCTCCTTTGCCGGCGCTTTTCATAGCTAGATACTATAAAGCTTGCAATATATATATAGGATTAAGGCAAGATCCGGTCAGAATTTGAAGCACCGTGAAGCAAGCCGTTAGGGTTAGGGTTGAGGACTGTTGAAATATTTTAAAATAATAATGATCTATGCCCCGTTACAATAATGTCTTACAATACCCGAGGGATTGGCAAGGCATCTAAGTGTGAATTGATTTTTCATGTTATACAATTAATTAATTTCTCTGGAATATATGTTTCATTAACTGGCATGTCAGAAACCCTAAACAACATTTGCTTTCACATGGAGATCAGTTAATATATTTATGGATTCATTCTCCATTCATTTCGTTTGTTGCATCCTTCAGGATTTTCTGGGAATTCCAATGCCATTGACTGAATTTATGTTGGAAAATAATTATATTGGTTTTTGTTTTAAATATGCTTATGGATTCTTGTAAAGCATCAATAAACACTCTCGTTCATATTTACGCGGCTGTAGTGGTTCTTATGGGTTCTTTTGAAAAAATAATGAATCATACACCTGAATTTATTTCAAAAATAATGAATCATACACCTGAATTTATTTGAAAAAATAATAAATTTTAACAGACCACCACCGACCAGCACCATAGCCTTGGCCGTTACATTTCATACCATACACGCGAATTTATTTCCATTGTCCAATATTTTACGTGACCACCACCGACCAGCACCATTATTTCAATCCACGCTAGGGAGGAGAGGCTTTGATTCAATCAAACTCGAAGGAGGTCAACGATATATTCAATGAGCTATGTCATTAATTAAAATTATATAAAATTATTTATATTTATACTTTAAATTAAAAATAAATAATATAGATTAAATGTTAAGTATTTATAAAAACCAAATATCTTAAATCATTATATTTCAAAGAAAATATTTAAAAATATATAAACAATAATATCATTGGTAATTTGATTAGTTATATTTTCAAAAGCTAAGGTTTACTTGGTTCTTAAATCATTATAATTCAAGAAAATATAAAAAAAAATATTTAATATTTCAAACATATAAACAATAATATTACCAAGTTATATTTTCAAAAGCTAAGGTTTAATCGGTTATGCTTAAGATAAATGTTTTAAAACTAGCCTAGATTCAAATCTTAGGCTCTATCAAGTTCCGAGAGAGATCAAATCTCACGAGGTGCAAACCTCTCCTCGAATAGCTCCTTGTGTGCAATACGTGAGAAGAAGTTTGCACCTTGGGAGATTCGATACCTCTTGGCACTTGATAGAGCCTAAGATTTGGATCTAGGCTGATTCGAGTCGTGGGCGGTGACAAAAAATTAGATTTTCTTCAGCATTGAAAGGAGCAAGTTAAGTTGAAAACATAGATACAATTATGAGGATTATCATAATGTAAGGAATAAGTATTAAGGATTGAGTAAATTGTTAAAGTGGAAAATAGAGACAATAATTTTGTAAGGATCAAATAAATGAAAATGTGGTTCACATCGTGATCATTCTCAATCTATCTTCTTCCTTATCTTCACACCTCGTAGTTTTGACATCTTCTCATATCGATCATATGAGAATGGAGGTTGATATCGTAGACCAACCAAATTTTAACTTGGGATATTGCTATAAATGTCATACCCTAGCTCTCTTTCTTTCCAATATTAATAGTAACTTTCTCCAATGTCAATCCTTATGACTTATGGATTGTTAAACCCCCAAGCGAGTTTCAATGGAAGTTATTTTTTATTACCTCTTTTGATAGATGTAATACGAACAACTTGAGGAAACTATTCATCCGATGATACCCCCACATAATTATCAATTTTTATTAAAACATATGTGGGTGCTTCTCGAGGCAAACTTCGAGGGTTATATACAATTTGTTGTATAACTCCAAAAGCACCATTGATGAGTCCTGCATTAGTCCATAGGTTTGATGTGACCATTACCCTTGCTCCTATGGCTATAAGTAATTCAAGTTCCAACCCTTCTTCATCTCCTTCCATAGAAGAGTTGCTTCTTACAGATGTACCAATACTGGTCGCAATGGGACAATTTAGGCTTGTTATTAAATGTTTGTTATGACAGTTTAGATCATCATTTGTCGCAAACAAATGTATTTCCTTATCGAAGGACTTTTTCATTAAAGCATGTAAGGAAGTATATGTACGAGTCATCAATAATTTCCAATCCTCTATTGTAGGAATTGCATCTCTAATATTCATTAACAAATTATGAAAAGATATCTGTTCATTGCTTTGTCCATTCTATCAAAACACAATATCGAGGGTCACAATCATTGTGAATGTGTTCCACAAATATTTTGCAATACCTTCTAATGCATATACGGTTTATCCATGATAGGTGACAATTGTCCCAAATCACCGACCAATATAATTGACCTTCTACCAAAAGGTATATTAGCATTTTCTCAGAAGGCTTGGCGAAGTATTGAATCTATTCTCATTAATAGATTTTTTCCAATAAAAATTATTTCATCGATCAAAATATATTTAAGATTCCTCAACTCTTCTTGTAAGTTAATTAAACTCAGACCTCATAAATGATTAATTTATTTCATCGATATATCAATTGCAGAATGAATTGTTGTTGCAGATATGTTGAAAGCTGCCACCCATGTAGGAGCTAGAAGAAGTAATGGAATTTTCCCTGGATGCGAGAGATTTTCAAGTGTATTTTTAATGGCTCCAATCAAATATGACTTTCCCGTACTTCCAGTTCCTTGTATTATCATGCGTAGTGGATCAACACCCGTTCTATAGAGCTCGTGGATAACATTGTATGTTATTCTTTTCTTATCCCCCAAACTATCAATCGAGTAATACTTTGCATGTTGATTAGTAGAAATCCTTTTCAATTTTCGCATATGAGAGATGAAATGAATTGCAAGATTAGATGTCTCTTCATCTACAAAAGTAGTGTTTCATTCATTCATATGATCAAGATCCCTATGTCAAAACATATCAAACTCATTATAATTTATAAATTGATTTTTATATGATCCACATATGATCTCCCATTCATGTTGCATGGAATCTCTTTGTGGATTTGGATGTTCTTCTTCTTCGTCCGATTCAACTCGAGCATTTGTAGGCACGGGTTTGCGATCAACATGCCAAGGTATATATTGAAAATTTTGTCAATTATGTTCTATTTCATCATATGTGTGGCCTATATCTTTTTGAAAGTCACGAAATTTCTTGTACAAAAGTCAACTCTAACCAATAGAATTCAACAAACTTCTCATCTCTTCGATGAGGAATAGATTTAAAACTAGGAAATACATGTATAATAGATGCATTCTTTCATGGTAAATATCCCCCCCATAGATGTTTGTCATATGAATACTATTTTGCAACATCTATCAATCTAAGTTGCTCCATATTCTTAGGTCGCTTAGTATATGCATCATTCAGAGAATTATCATTGTCGGGATTATATGTATCAACTTGTATTTGTTTGAAAACCTTCATACCAACATTTAGAACCAAAAAATGATAAATACATTCTGAAAGAGGAAGCTCTGGAAGAAAATGGAATATCTCTTGTGCACCAATGTCTTTGTCAATAATGGATTCACACAACACAATTTTATATGCACGTTTTGTTCATTCGTTCGGATTCTGGATAGAAGAGACACACATCAACATATTGTAGAAAGTTTCAGATCTCTTTCTAGATTTAGCAACATATTTTTCTATGTAATTAATAACCATGTACTTGGAAAGTACATGCTACCAATCTATATTAGCCCTCCACATCGTCAGTGTTTCACGATTGTGTGTATTCACTCTGTCAGCATTTCATCTAGGTTCATATGTTTTTTCTCGTTGTTCGTTAATGTAAAGTTTTGACTGGTCACATTGATCCCATAATGCATGGTACCGACATGCCATTTTTCGTCCCTTCTTTCGAAGATAAGTTTTCTCATTGCAAGTAATATGACACTCAACACAATTAAGAAGCTATTCATAATCAACCATTGGATCTTACTAAAATATTTGTTATGTGTTGTTTATAGAAGGATGAGCATCTACATTACCTCAAATTTGAATATTTCGTTGATGTCCCTCATGTTGATTTATTGCATGCACATATTTGTCGAAATACTTTTTTTTGCAGATATAAGTTCTCTGCAATCATCCCAATTCAAAGTGTCCATGTTGGGAGCATTTTTTAACCAAAGAAACCAGTGGATATGAGGAGATCCATGATGTTGCAATTTGTAGCGACTCCAATAATATGTAGCGTGATGAAAATGTTTGAAAACCTCTTCTCAAAAAATTGTATGTCTCAAGTGCAGATAATGTGCTACGATGTGAGGATTATCAATTACATTTTGACTACGCCATTTTCTCACTTCATGCGGATCTGTAGGACTTATGCGTGGCATTAATTTATGCAAATCATGCAACTATATATCCGTTGCACTTAGTGTGAAGAATATTGTTGAACAACCTATCTATTGAATCAAGTCAAATAACTCTTGACGACACTTGCTCCAATATGCACATGTACCTCTTAATACTATTCCAAATCTCATTAATCTTTCTCCCAATCTTTAATGTGGAAGATTTCGTAAATGTTGTCGTAACTCTTGCATTGTGGTCGGTAGTTCACTAATATTTTTTTTGACAAAAACTATGGAGCAGGCTTGAGAATGATGTCTCATTATGATATTTAGTAAAAAATATATGAAGTGAGGGTTCCTTCCAAATCTATTATCACAATATCTGAGAAGATGTTTTACGTACTCATGTAGATCGACATTTTGCATTTGTGATTGTAACCAATCTTCCTCTCATTTAGGGAACAATGCTAGAAATTCCATATCAAATAATCCAACAATGTTATACTCGTTAATCGGAGATGGGCCAATGCCAGACCAGTTAAGCACATCAGTCGATTCATCATTTGTGTTATTTTCATCCGAATGAGGATTATTTGTGTATGCTCTAATAATTTCTATCTCTTGTGGTGCACTCGGAAGCCTTGATGCAAAATAAGTTGTTTGTAAACCATATAACATGTCATCAAATTCTCGTAACCCTACCAACATTGCAAATTCTGTGTCGTCATCAATATCATGAAGAGTAACATAATTAAGCATATGTGAGATATCTGTTGCATTTTCAGGCAACTCTTCTATTGCGTCATAAGCAACTCGAACATCTCAATAATATGGAGCATTCTGAATATTATATAATAATGCATCCATAACTCTTTCTTTTCTAATAGTGAAATCATAATTGGATCCTTGTTATATTTTTTTTGCACAACGACCATTAAGTCCAAGTTGTTAATATGTCGTGGCAATGTCTTGGAAACATCTTTAATCACATCTGGAAAACTAATAGTGTGTCCTTGATATTTGTATTGTCCACCTATTGAATGCATCACTTGAAAAATTGGACTTGAACGTGCTGTCAACATCTCTTCAACTTGTGTGAGATCTTCAAGGACATGAGGTTAAGTTCCTGGATCCATGTGGTTCCTAGCTGAGAATCTATGATTATATCTCTCTCTTAGACATCAAATGCACATTGGACTTGTACTTAAATTATGTACTTGTATTCCATCATATGACTCTCGACAGACTTGACAGATTTGAACTTCTGCTAATTTATCAATTCGTTCACGAAATTTTTGATGTCTATTATACATTTCTTCATATGGTACCGATATATTATCATCAATTTCAATCTCTTTAGCTTGGACCATATTAGTAATTGGAACTTCTTGAAAATGGACCATGTCATCAACACATTTCTATCTGACCGTTACACGTTGAACACATCCCACAGTTGGTTCTACGGATATAACGGTTGAATATTGTCTTTGTTGTTCTATAATTTGATTTCTTTTTTGTTCTACAAATTGATTTATTTGTTCTTCCAATTTCTTTAACTTTCTCTCTCGATATGTTATTTGTCGGTCAACGTTTCATTTTCTTTGTTCTTCTTGTTCTTCTGTTGTCAATACGTCTAGCTTTCTTTTTTCGTTATTATTTTTGTTGATATGCGTTTCGTTTTCTTCGTTCTTCTTGTTCTTCCACTATCATTTCATCCAACTTTATTTTTTGATATTCTTTTTGGTGTTCTATTTTTCGTTTCAAGTCTTCTTCTCGTCCTTTTGCTGTGATTTAGTTATATTTTCTTCCTTTATATGATTTCTGACGTTCAACATTCTATATTTTTTGTTTATAAAAAATGTCAAGCATTAATATATACACTAAAATTTATGCATCTATGAAAACCACACTAAAATTAATGCATCTATGAAATCCAGAGTGAAATTTATGCATCCATGAAATACACACTAAAATTTATGCATCCATGAAATATACACTGCAATCAATGCCTCCAAGGAATAACAGCTACATTGAAAATTATGCAATGATAAAAAACCATACACTGAAATCTATGCAAGTATAAAACACCATAGACTCAAACCTATGCAAGTATAAAATTCAATATATTCCCTAAAAAAATAGGTGATCTGGGAGGATTGAACCTTGGACCTCACGCCCATTATCCCAAAACCCTTACCACTATACCACAAGTAGTTATGTTGGCCTCTTTCTACTTCTTGTCTAGACTTGCGGTCAATCACTCAACACAATGCCAACATGACACCCCAAGACATCGGCCCGACAGAGTAACCTCAGTCGGCAGCACCCGCGAAGCAGGCGCAGTCTCACCTAAGATATCTTAATGGGTAACTTCCAAAACCATGTTTTTGTAATTGGAAAGGGATTATATTCCCTTAGCGCATGACCAAGGCACTCAACAAAGACAATGGGATGGAGTATTTCACCCTGCGACAGTGGCCAACCCCTTATACTCTACAGAAAGTGCACAACTCATAATTATACCTAGCAGATTAACCATGAACTTATACAAAGCAGTTCAACAATACTTTTGAGCAGTTATAAATTCATATTGTGACATTCATATAACATAACTATAATTGTAATAATTCAAGATAAGAAAACATCCGCATAAACATTCACCATTCAATAACATTCATCCATACAACACTAGAAATAACATGGAAACCTATCTCGGAAAAACCACCAAGGTGCTCTTCATCTAGCATAAGAAATGGATATAGCACCTTGCAACCTGTAACTTGTATACTGTTCTTAAGATATATGTCTTTCTGACTCGGTCTTCTTACTCTCATGCTCTCTGGTTTATTCTTCTATCTACTCCTACTGATCCACACACATCTTGGATCGACTCTTCTATTCTACTAGTGGTCAGTGCACATAGCTACAAGATCCATGGCTCAATAGCCTTCTACTTCTACCAGACTCTGCTCTGAGTCGACCTTACTACTCCTAACTCTCTACCAATCTAGCTTGTCAAATCTAACCCTTATACAGAGCACGTTCCTTTTATTTATAGCATTTACAAGACCATGCAGGGTCAAATGAGTACAGCTCAGTTATTACAGACTCAACAACTTACAAAATATCTCTATTACATAAATGCCTACCCATACCTAGCCATGAAATCCATGGAAGACATTAACCACAGCTTTAATTAACCACGTAAATGTCTTTCATCTTGTATGTACTAGTACATAACTAGCCACAAAAGTTGTCCTTCCATCTTCTGTTGGTTCTTCCTTCCACCATCTTCCTTGATTTATGCATGTCCAGCTTTAACTCTTCTGTCTGTCTCTTCCATCAAATCATATATTCCTTCCTCTTTCCAGGTATCCTCATTGCAGCTTTCCTTTTTCTCTTTCTCTGTCGCGCGCATGTTTTATCTTCCTGCGTTGGTTCCTTCATTCCCTTCTTGACCTGTTTTTACCCTGTCGCGTGCGCACTTTTCCTCTTTTGCTTGTGCATCTGATTTATCCTTGTATACTTTTACTTCTTTTCCTCTCTCTTCTCCTAGCCCAACAAGTTCTTTTTATACATAGTAAAGAACTTATATATAGACTTGATTAATATGTGTATTTATATAAATATAAAATTTAAATTTAAATATAAATATAAAATTATATTTTAGTTTAAATTTCTTGTGAAATTGTCTAAGCGTCAGGACTCAGTAATATAGGCAGTGTATAGGACGAAGGCGGCTCATGTAGGAGAAAGGAAAATGGCTTGGAGTGGAGTTTCATGGGAAAGGAAAATGACTGGGAGTGGAGTCGGTGGAGTGTTAGGGGAAACAAAAACAGTTTGGAGTGGAGTGTCGATAATAGTTGGTCTTTATCGAACATGTCCGACCAAAACTCTCGTTTTGCTGCGTTTTTCTTATTAATTCTGCATTTTTTGTTAAAAATTATGTGAGTAATATGATTTGATTTTTTTAAACTAAATACTAAATTTTAAAACTACCTGATGTGATTTGAGCCATAAAAAGTCCAATTTCAACAACTCTTCTTCTGAATCGGACGTTTTGGTGGTATTGGTCTCGTATACTACTACCCTATCTATATTTTTTAATCCTCCTCAACTCACCAAGACAATAGAATTTATAGTTTGATAAGTTTATCAAGTTCAAGTTCGTCCATCCATAGTTCCCTTGTCTTGGTTTCTTTTCAATTCCTGTTCTCATTCCCATGTCATATTTGTTTGCTTCCTCCTCTTCAGTTGGAAAAGTGATGTAGTGTCTGTCCCACTCTTCCTACTTTCAACCGGTAAATTATGATGTATTCATCAAATATGGGGGGATTCATATGAATGAGATGTTGGTCAGCCTACTTTACCGTTCTCTCAAAAGTGAGGGACTGCGCTTGATTTTGAATTTACAAGAATCTCAAATTGGAAAATACCCTCAAATAAAAAGCGTCATTCTCTCTTCTTTTATTCACATCCCCATTTTCTCCCACTGTTATGTCAGGTCTAGCATGAGTTTGAATGAACTAGTTTTAAAGTTAAAATATAATGTTGCATTTCTTCCGGTGTTCTATATAATGTTCACAATGATGAAATTCGAGGGTGTGTGGGATCTTTCATTGGTGCATTTCAAGAACATGAATGAAATGGTAGATACAAAAAAGAGCAGATTGATGAATGGAGAAAAGCCCTCTGTAAAGATTCCTATTACACTCCCTTGGCATTCAATGTGTTTATCGAGTAAGTATTATCAATGTCCCTCTTTATTTGGCCCTTTATGGCTACTAATTGTCAATTTCTTTTCCTTAATGCCTGCATGCATGATAAGTATTCTCATTCACATGATCCAAGATTTTGTCTGTGAAAAATTGTATAGATTATTTTGCAAAGACATAGAAAGTATAACTTTAGATCTGTATATGTAGAGGAGCATTATAGATTCCAAATTAGAAATAATGAATTTGTAGATGATTGCATTCTGAACTCTCATATTTATCTTTTTATTAAATACTTGTGAATAAAATTCAATTATGTTGTTAGCTATAAGTGATACTCTAGTTTCAACAAGAGTATCCAGAAATACTATTAAGTACTTAAATAAAAAAGTTATGGTATTTCCTAATTTTAATTTTAAGGTAGAAAGAATGATAAAATAATGACTAGTGAATGTTTAGAAAATATATATTATTTTATATATATAAGATAAAATTGTTTTATATAAATAAAAACGATTATTGAATATTTAAAGTATATAAAAACATATATAAAGTATTGTTCATAAGGATAAACAATTTTAGGTTGGGGTAGTACTTTAATTGAGTTCCTTATGATATGGTTAAGGTGGTTATGAACTAGATGGGGATCCAAGCCCCCATTTCATTTTGGAAGGTAATGGTTCTTGGTTTGGGGTGAAGGGAGCACCGCCCCAAAACAAAGAAGAGGTTATCGAATGCAATAAAAAGGGGTGTTTCTTCCCATTCCATGGGGTTGATATTTATTTATTTGATAGATATAAAAGATGGGGCCTTTCTTCCCATTGTCTGGTGTTGATACTTATTTGTTTAATATATTAGAGAGATGGGGTGTTTTTTCCCATTTCCTAGTGTTGATATTTAATTATTTGATAGATCTTAGAGATGGGGTCGTTTATTGCCATTGGTTGGTGTTGATATTTATTTATTTGATAGATATAAAAGATCGGGGTGTTTCTTCCCATTGCATGGTGTTGATATTTATTTATTTGATAGATCGCAGATATGGGGGCATTTTTTCTGTTTGCTCGTGTTGATATTGATTTATTTTATAGATCTCAGAGATGGGGGCGTTTTTTCCCATTTCCTGATGTCGATATTTATTTATTTGATAGATATAAAAGATGGGGGTGCTTTTTCGCATTTCCTGGTATTGATATTTATTTATTTGATAGATCTTAGAGATGGGGGTGTTTCTTCCCATTGCCTCGTGTTGATATTTATTTATTTTATAGATATTAGAGATGGGGATGTTTTTTCTCATTGCCTCGTGTTGATCTCTATTTATTTCATAGATCTCAAAGAGGGGTTTTTTTTCCCATTACGTGGTGTTGATATTTATTTATTTGATAGATCTGAAAGATGGGGACATTTTTTCCCATTTCCTGTTGTTGATTGTTATTTATTTGATAGATCTTAGAGATGGGGACGTTTTTTTTCCATTGCCTAGTGTTGATATTTATTTATTTGATTAATATCATAAATGAGGTGTTTTTGATAATTACCTTGTAACCTTCGATTATTTGGTCAATCTCAAAGGTAAGAGCATTTTTCCCAATTGTTCTCTATTCTATATTTAATTGATTGATCTTTATTCTATATTTACTTCATTGCTCTCAAGGGTGTAGTCATTTAGCGATCGTCTATTTCCCATTAGCTATATGGTTGATGTCAAATATGGAGGTGTTTATTCCCATCACATGTTGTTGCATTATTTATTTACTTGTTTGTTTTAGAGGATGGTGGGTTTCCCTTGTCACGTTCCAATACCCCATAATGCAGATAAATTAAATTTTTTTCTTAAAGAACCTCCTTTGTTCTTTTGATAAGCACTAGGTGGATGCTAACCTATTCTAGTCGTTTCACCTTCAATTATTCATTCTATTTCCAGAAAGGCCATTTCTGAACTAAACTAGCTTTTTAGAATTCTGACCTTGAAAATCAGAAATCCAGCAATGTAAGGTGTTCACATGTCACCTTTCCGATTTTCGTCTTCCAAATTTTCGCATTCTGCCTTCCCGACTTCTGACTTCAAGATCCGTATATCCAACTCTCCATGGAACTCCTAGCTATCCTTCCGCTTCCTGACTTTCGACTTCCCAACTTCTGCTTTCTAACTTCAGGAATCTGAAATCTGGCTTTCTTCCTTGAACATTTTCCAACCCTTTGAATTTCAACTTCCACTATCTGTAGGAATATTTCATAAGTCAGAAAACACATATATCATTTACTTAGTTTTCCTATCCTTTCCTTTATAAATTTCAGTTGTCCTTTTGATTTTCGACTTCTGACTTCCCGACTTTTGCCTTCTGGCTTCGAGAATCGGAAAGCCATCTTTCTTCATTGAACATTTTCCAATCACCTGACCTTCGACTTCCACCTTCTCCAGGAATATTTCAAAAGTTGAAAAACACATATTTCCTTTACTTGGCTGCATTTCTAACCCTTTACCAATATTTTAGCCTCCATGGACTTAGGAAAATTCATCGTAAAGCACAAGGCATGTATAGAGGTAAAATATATAAACATTCCAGGAATAAGCAAGAAAACATAAGGATATTCATGCACAAGTAACCTCTACTTGATCATCAACAAGCATTCAACATGACCATAGAAATTCATAGACAATACATGGCCTAAACAAGAATAACATCGATATGTATCTTGATGATGAAGTTTTCCCGCAACCAACTATGTAGCAACAACGTTCCACCCAACCATTCACCAATGTGTTGTTTAATATATCAACACCACTTCCACCCTCGAGCTAGGCATGATTCCACACAGAACTAGGGAACGGGAAGACTCACACACAGCTAGATCTTTAACACACAGGCGAGCCAACACCTAGTTGGAATTACCAGACTATCCAACCAAGCCAACACCTAGTTGGTTTAATAGGCTATAGGCTTATAAATCCAACACTTGCATTAAGGACCATCCAAGCCAATAGATGGGTTCATGGGCCCCAAGGCCAAGCCATATCTCAATAATTGGGTTAACAGGTTTTCCAAACAAGGATTACACTCAAGGCCAATGCAAACCAAGACACAACAAACCCAGATCAAATTGGGTTTAAAGGCCCCAAGTCCAAGCGAATCTCCCTTGGGTTTACAGGATGCTAAGGCAGTGGAAAGGTAAAATGGCTAAGCTAGTGCCTTACTCAAGAGCTAAGGACACCTCCACAAGATATATCTGTCCTAGCATAACTTTCTATGCTCAACATCTTCTTGGGACATGCCTCCCTTATAGTGCTATTCAAGGCATACATTAAGGATCTACCAGCCACTATTATATTTTCCTGAGGTTCCTCTCTACACTAGGTTAACAAGCCCATTCCTCTTCTCTTCCATGCCTCAGTCTTGCATACAAAACATACCCAAAACTATGGTACACAAAACAACAATCACATTGTCAACTAGCATACCAGCTCCTCACTATGACATGGGAGACACGCTATAGACTCAGTGAAACAGAGGATTTCTACAACGGGAAAACACCAACGTTAGGGAAGACATAGAATACCACTCTCTTACACCAAATCGAGTGATATCCACCGCTCAATTGCTCACCAAAACAACCGGTTTCCTATTCGGTAAATGCACGGTGCACATGAGAATACTAGAGAGCTCGAATAGCAGCATGAATGAAAGATGAGCATTGTTATCATGTAAAATGGAACTTCTCTATCCAAGTACTGACATCCAATATGTCGAGACACAAAAGGACAAACTGTATTGAAGTATCCAAAACACTATATATGGGCATGACTATTGATACATCATCTCCTGACCAACTGAATATATTTTTATTTGTACATTAGGATTGCACAAGTGACTATTTTCATAGTAACTAGTGTGTCACACGCAAGTATGTGCATTGCAACTCGCGTCTACATTGAACACAGGGGTTTCCTTAAAGAAAGCAGTGTGTCATACGCAACTTTCCTATATCAATACTCATGTGTACCTTAATTTGAAGTTAAAAATATAAAAAACGATTAGTCGAGAACAGTTGATCCCTTAATCATAACTATATCAACTGTCTCAACCATCCTAACCTTTGAAACCTCTCTTTTACCTCATGTATAAATAGAGGGAATGGGATGGGGCTAATCAATCATTCCTAGAAGAGAAAATTTATGCTGGTGGTATTCCTTCAGACATCTTGGAGCAGAAGAACTTAGTGTCCTTGGTTTGCAGAAAGAACACTTGTTTTAGAAGTTGGGTTGTAATCTCACCATTCTCTGTTTATTAATAAAATAAAGTTCTTCTTCCAATATTGTGCACTCTTGTATATGTTTATTGATGAATTATATTATAATTTTATTATGAATATGTTTTTCATTAACCATTAATATATATAAGATATTTGCAAGAAGAACTTGTTCTTTGCGGGTGATTGGAGATACCCTAGAAGTTCTGGAAGTAACTGGAAGAGGAGAAGAAAATATTTGATTAACCATCATAAACCAGGTTTGCTAAGCTTTCTTCCTATTCCTATTTTAATTTCTACATAGTTGATTGTATACAAGTATAGCTTAGTAAGTTGGTAACCCCAGAGACCCTAGGTTATAAGGGTGTGTTTTCTTGAACAACAGAACTGACGACTCCGTTAGGGATTCCATCCTGCTATGGGTCCTTTCTTTAGGCTCCCTTACCAGTCTTTGACTCTTTTTTATTTTATTTGTGTTTTTTCTGCATTTTTCCTTTGATTTTTAGTTTGGCATGTTTAGGACTTGTATGCTAGTACTTTTTTCTTTGAAAATTTTAGGAGTACACACGGGTTGTTTTATTGACAGTTGCGTGTTTCACCTTGTGTACATGGTTTGCATTCTAGACAGTCGCATGTTTCATGTGGGTTGTCTTTATAATAGTCACGTGTTCCTGTATCTTTCTCCGAGTTCATAGGGGTTTTGCTTGTCCCTATTGTGGTGGTTTTGCTTGTCCCTATTGTGGTGACCTCTCAGAGGCTTGTGAAGATTCTATTTCTGACATGATTCTTTAAGCCTTAGGTTTGTACATCACACAATTTGCTTGATTTTCAAGTCCTTGGGTTCTTTGCATTTGACTTTCTTCATTTGTGAATGTTGTTGGTCCTCCTACTTGGATCTTTGGGATGAGTGCTTTTGTTCTAGGTCATTGATCAGTCGTTAGGAACACTTTATGCTCTACACTACTATTTGTAGTCTGAGTTTGTCACTCTCCTTTTTTGTGGATCTAGTGAGCTCTTGAGTTTGTTAGTTCCGCCAAGGTTAGGGTTTGTTCTATTTCTTCTTTTGGATTGAAGTGTGTTTCTTTGGGATCTATTTTACATCATTCACTACTATGTGTTCATATTTTTCAAATTTACTCAAGTTTGAATTTAGTTGCATTTATAATTTTTGAAATTTTTTGAAAAGAAAAGACCAAATTTCATACTTTTTGCATTAGGTTGCATCTAGTGAGATTTTTGTTATTTTCAAGAAAAATAAAAATAAAAAAATTATTGTAGTTTGTCATGCTTAGTTTAAATTCATTACCTTTCATTTTACAAGAAAAGAAAAAGAAAAATTGGCTTAGTAGTTGCAATTTGCTTTGAAATTTTTATTTTTACATCAGTTGTTGCTTTCTTTTGCTGATTCTGTAACACCATAAAAGTTTCACGTCGCTACCTTTGACTAAAAACAGCCAATTAAAAAGAACGATATAATTAAAAATTATTAGTAAGTTTCTTTTTTCTAGGTTCATACACCAACTAGATTAGGCTAGACTTGTGGGCTAGGAAGTTTTTAACTACCCATAAGTATTTGAATTCAGACTTAGTCATCTTTTCACTAGGTAAATCCTCCTCTATATTAAGTGTATCTAGAAAGCTCCTCTCACACTAGATTTAAGCACAAGGCTATGTGAGGACTTGGACTGAGGAGATAACCGTCTAATTCCTTGTTCAAGCATAGATCAAGATTTTTATGCATTTGGGGATCTTGTCAATACCACCTCTTGGGCCACATGTTGTGCCAGTGTTTACAAGGTTTTGGGCTTTGCAACCCTACCCATGCGTAAGGATCAAGCTTGCAGCTATTCCGCTAGACTCTCATTGTAGTTGCGGTAGCACTTAGTCCCTTGACATTAGGGATCATACACAAGTAATACTGGAAGGCTATTTTTGGTTTACCTTGGATGTACTTTGAAGGTAACCCTGGTATAAGGTGTGGGAGAGAGGTTGAGTGATTCCTCCGCTTGTGCCCAAGAAAATCCACAGGGATGCCAAGTAACCATATATCAGTTCTTCACTGGTTAGACCTGGGCCCTATCCATCCCAAGATTTCCTTTGGAAGGCATATCTTATACCTGTTGTGTTTGTGTGACTTTAGGAAATTTTTAGTGAGTGTTGTTTGGTTTTTCTGTATTTAGTTTTCCTTTAGGTGTGTGTGAGTCAAATTTTTATCTATGGAGGACCACCCTCTCCGTAGGTCAAGAAGGTTGAAAAACCTTCCTCCATATGATACAGTGGAGCCTCCACCTCCCCCTCAAAGGAGGAGAATAGGTACTGATAGATTATTTGAACTAGTAGGAGTTAGCGTAATTCCCGGTGAGCCAAAACTTAGGACTAATCAGGTAGATAAAACTACAGTATAGAATTAATACTTGCACATGACGAGTTTGCAAGGAATTTTAACCCACCTCTTACTGAATTAAGCAATCTTGTGATCGTCCAAGTTCTTCCTTTTGATTCATCTGTTATTGGTGTTCCCATGAGCACCATTATGGCTAGCTCTGGAGAGGGTATTTCTACCCCGACTTCAGTCGTTTTGGTTGGAGAAGTGCCACCTACCCTAGTTTGTACTCCAAGACCAAATGTACCTATTGAACCTTTATCAATAAGTATTCGAGTGGTCCAAACATAGACTTCTTGAATGTAGTAGGTCCTTCTAGTGGGGTTGTCACTAGGATTCCCAGTGCACCTTTTGCTTCACCCTCTTTCATGCATACTACTCAGAGTGGTCCAAGCGGATCCTCCATGTTTGTCCAGGGTTTCCCATGGAATGGAGGGTACATTCCCCCATCCACTCCTTATGTATGTCCTACACCTACATATGTGGGCATGTAGTTTGGAAACACAAATGCTTATGGCCAAGGTTTTCAGACGTCGGTTTCGACCCCTTTAACGAGCTCTCCCTTTTCTCTTTTTAGCATAGGGATACCTGCTCCTATATTTAGACTCCCGTTTCATCTGGGGTGGCTCAAACCACTTACAATGCACCACACACAAGTAATCCACTGGCTTTCTAGTGGAATCCCTTTCAAAGTAGTCCAAATGCTTCACAATTAGTAGTTGGGGGCAACCCGACCTTTGCATTTGGGAACTAGGGGGAAGGTCCTTCTACCTCCCAGACTCAAGCTTTTCAAGCTCTGCTTAGGCCTAAAATTCCCTTCCTAACAACATTAAACTTTTCAGACTTGTCAAAGTTGATGAATGACCTGGTGCGACATACTATTGCATGGCCACCTGTTCCAATTAAGTTACCTTCATACACTCCAAAGTTTGAAGGAAAATATGGTGAATATCCAAGTGTTGATATAAACACCTTTCACTTATGGTGTTATTCGAACTCGTTGAACGATGATTCCATTCGGTTGAGGTTGTTCCAGAGAACCTTGACTCATGTAGCAGCAAAATCGTATATTGAACTTCTCTCTACTGCTTATGACAATTTTTTGGACTTAGCGACTGTGTTTCTTAACCACTTCCAGCTTTCTTTCCATTATGATGTCAACATAGATCTATTGTTGAATTTTTGGAAAACAAAGCCACATACATCTCGGATCATATCCAAGAGTGGTGAAGACAGAAGAGGCTTATCAAAGCCACTATCCCCCCTGAATTCTTATTAGATTGGTTCCTAAAATATCTATTACCTTATATATCTAAGGAAGTATCCACCTCAGGGGTAACCACAGAAGAATATGCTATCCTCAAGGCCCAACAATTAGATTTGATCTATGCTCAGTCTAGGATCTTGTACGATATTATACCTGGGGCACCGCGGTCTACAAATAGTGTCAAGAAACCCAATCATGGACCCCATGCCGATGGTGTGGTCGGTTCATTTAATTCTCCCACTGTAGATTCACTGGCCAAGCAACTCCACAAGTTGTCAGTGAAGCAGTCTACAGTGGAGGAAGCAAAGGCTTCAATCCCCTCCACCCAAACTGCAATTTTTTTTGCATAGTATTCCCATAAGGGAAATCAACAACCCAGTGGGAAAAAGAAGAAAGGGAAGAAGGGTGAGCGAAATCAAACCAATCCAAAACCCATGAACAATGCTGATGGGGGTAAGAAAGATAAGAAGAAGGTGAAATTTCCTTGTAATTTGTTCCAAGGAGATCACTTAACTCATCAATTCCCTCTTATTGACCAAGCTCAGAATTTTCTTAAAAACCAACAACCGGCTGTCCTAAAGGATCTATTTCCCCATGGACAAAATGCAGCCTTCGCTTCTAATGTAGCCAGGGGAACTTGTGGTGCCCCTCTTGATCAAAACTACATCAATATGGTATGATCTAGTGCCTTACTCTAGATGATAAATAAAAATTATGAGAGAGAGGCTCCTGAGAAGGATAAGTCTATTGGTGAAAGAGTCTAACCCTCTCACAATCGTGAAACCTGCTGAACCAATGCCTAGAATACCAAAAGGTATCTTTAAAAAGGAATTTCACAAGCCAAATTCTAGGGCTTCTTCTAACTACTTTGTGGTGGAATATTTGGCCCAAACCCTGTTTGTGATGTCAACATTGGAAGTGCTACAGAGTTGTCCTACTCAGTGGGATTCCCTCTTAGCATCTTTAGGTAGCATGGATTTGTTGAGCCTCATGATGAAGTCTAATATGTCAAATGTCAAAATTCGCCTACTCTATCATGTGGCTTTGTCAGTAAATTTCATTCATGGTGGAAAACCCATTAGATGTACAGTTGTTGATGAAGGTGCTTCCACATGTGTCATATCTATGTCTTGCTGGAAGGATTTAGGTTCCCCAGAGCTAGTTTCATCAAACACCTTACTTACTTCTTTTGACGGGAGGTATTTCTTCCCGCATGGTATCCTACCATATTTTGAGATTAAGGTGGAAGGGAAAGTAGTGGCTATTTAAGTTGAGGTGATTGATGCTCCTTTGGACTATAACCTGTTTTTAGGGAGAAGATGGACTTATGCCATGTATGCGATTTCCATGGTTGTTCTTCGAGTGGTTTTGTTTCTACATGAAGGGAAGTTGGTTACTGTTGACCAACTCAGTTGCATTGGAAAGGGCCGTTTGGAAAATAATGAGTCCACTATACCTTTGGTTGATCAAAATAAACCAACTAATGAGAGCTTGGGGGATGGAATGTGTCCATTGTTAATGGTCACTTTTGATATTCCAGTCCCTATAAACTATCTAGGTTCTACCAGTGTAGCGAAGTCTATCATGACTTTTATCAATATAATGGATCCTTGGGTCCTTCCTTCCCATTATGAAGCTCGGGTGCCCTTATTAGAAGTGTAGGTGGATTATCAATCTATCGTTAATACTCCTGTTGATCCTATCATGACTCCTTCTTCAATATCAAAGGAGTTGGAAGAAGATTATATGCCTTCTTGGGAAGAGAACTCTTTATATTCATATGACTGCTTAGATATGGTTTTACCCTTAGATGAAGCCATTTTGGAAGCCATGATTGGGAGAGATAATATTTGTGAAGATCTTCACCATAGGTCCTAATTTCTTCCATATCTGAGTAAAATTGAAAACCAGGAGTTCCATGTGAGACTAGCGGAATATGTTGATATATCGATTAATCCTTTGCCAAAGGAGGGAATTTTTGCTCATGGGAATATTGAAAATATTTCTGTTACCATTCCTATCAACATCTCTGCAAACCTTGACATCGTCGAAAACATGCATATCAGTGAAAACTGATCTCTGAAGGAGATTTCCATATATACTGCCTTATTTAAGGAGTTTCACAACGTGTTTTCCTGGTCATATGAGGAGATGTCAGGAATTTATCCATCAATCGTATAGCACAAAATCCAAACCTGTCCTAACGCTTAACCGATTTGACGAAATATTAGACCTGTTAATCCACGCAAAGAGACAACCGTTAAGGATGAAGTGCAAAATTGGTTGAAATCTAGTTGTATCTACCCAATTGCTTTGATGGAATGGGAAACCAATCTCATTCTATTGATAAGAAACAAGGGACAATACGTGCATGCACAAACTTTCGTCACCTAAACAAAACATGTCCGATGGACAATTACCCCATGCCCTTTATAGATTAAATCATTGATGCTTTTGCGGGTAATGAAGTTTTTTCGTTTATGTATTTTTTTTCTGGATACAATCAAATCCAAATCAAGTTGGAAGACCAACACAAAATGGATTTTATTTGTCCATGGGGTTCCTTCGCATACAAGAAAATGCGCTTTGGTTTGAAAAATGTCGGGGCCACTTTTCAGCAGGCAATAAATGTTTTCTTCCATGACATTAAAAACAATGTCGAGTCATACCTAGATGATATTCCTGCTCATTCTCGTAAGAGGATCAACCATCTAGATCACCTTCTCTTAATTTTTTAACAATGTAGACATTACAAAATACATTTGAATCCCCACAAGTGTGTTTTCTGCGTTAATTCGGGATGAATACTCAATTTTATAGTGTCAAATAAAGGAATTTGGGTGGATCCTTTAAAAGTAGAGGCCATTGTAAATATTCCTCCTCCTCGGTCTATCAGGAAGCTACAGATTCTGCAGGGGAAATCTAATTTCCTTTGAATTTTTATTGTTAACTATGCCAATATAAATAAATGTTTCATGCACTTGCTAAAATAGGATACCCCATTTGTATCGGATGAAACCACACAACTTGCTTTCAAGGAATTGAAAAAATATTTGTTGTCGAATCCCTTGGTATGTCCACCAGATTACTCTAAAGACTTTATATTGTATCTGGATGTGTCAGAGTCAACCATTGGCGTGGTATTGGTTCAGGAGGATGACAATCTTCAAGACCATGTTGTCTATTATCTCAGTCATGCATTAGATGGTCTTGAGCTTCGATACTCCCACGTCAAGAAGCTAGCTTTAGCAGATGTTTATGTTGTGCAGAGGTTACATCACTACATCCTATTGAGGACCAGTAGCGTGCTGGTGGATGTTAATCATTTTCAATATGTTTTGTCCCGATGCATAATCAAGGGAAAATTTAAAAAATGGATAGTCATTCTCTAAGAGTTTGACTTGGATTTCTAGTCTACCAAATCTAAAAATTCCTTAGTTTTTGCGGAGCTTATCGCAGAATTTCCTACTGAAGAGAATGTAGTGGTTGAAGAGGAATCATTCTCATATGAGTACATATTTCTGATTTCCACCTCTGATCCCTGGTATGGAGATATACTTATATATCTCCAGACTTTGAAGTGTCATGCATCCTTCTTGAAGGAAGAGCGGTGTAAACTATGTATACATGTGAAAAACTACCTAATCATCGGTGATACTTTATACTGTAGAGGAGTAGATTTTGTTTTGCATCGGTGTCTCACCCACGAGGAGGCTGATCATGTCTTGAATGATTCTCATAGTGGAGCATGTGGGGGTCATTTATATGGGTTAGAAATGACCCAAAATATTTTGCGTGCTGGTTATTTCTGGCCCACAATCTTTAAAGATTATGTGGAGGCTATGAACCACTGCCATACTTGTCAGCTCTACACTAGGAAAATGTGGTCACATCCTGCTCTATTGTTTCTTGTCACCGCAGTGGGACCCTTCACTAAGTGGGGGGTGGATTACATGACGTGCAACCCAGTTTCGGTTGGGGAGCAAAAATATATCATTGTTGTTGTCGATTACTTCACTAAGTGAGCAGAGGCAACGCGTACTTTCAAAGCTTCCGAAGAAACAACAGCTTTCTTTGTGTTTAACCAAATCATCACTCGTTTTGGTATTCCTAAAGAGATTGTTACTGACCATGGAAGTCACTTTCAGAATAGCATGATGACCGAATTGACTATTATGCTAGGGTTCAAGCAAGATCACTCATCTTCCTTCTACCCACAACCTAATGGTCAAGTAGATAAAGTCAATAATACCTTGAAGGCCATCCTCAAGCGTACCATCAATGCAAGCCAGTCAAATTGGCACATTATGCTATATCCCGCACTTTGAGCATACCGGACTAATGTAATGACTACCATAGTTTTTTCACCTTTCTAACTCATTCACAGGGTGGAAGCAGTAACTCTGGTTGAATGCAAAATTCCATCGCTTAAAATAGCCATTCAAGTATTCCCTGACACCACTGAATTAGAAGAACGTTTGCTACATTTGGAAAATCTAGATGAATGATGCAGGGATGCGTTAACGACAAATGAAGATCATAAGAATAGGGGTAAAAACCAATATGATAAAGTTCTTAAGCCTAGAATTTTCTCAGAAGGGGAGCTTGTCTTTCTCTAGGATCAGGACAAAGAACCACTAGGGCCAGAAAAATTCAAATCCATGTGGTTAGGTTCCTACATTGTGTCAAAGGTCTTGAAAAAAGTGGCATATGAGTTAACTTATTTTGATGGAAATAAGTGGCCTGAGCCTAGAAATGGCCTCTATCTGAAGAAGTACTACACCTAGATATGGTACTTTTTCTTGTATTTTTATTGTATGTATTTTTATGTACAATAGTTAGTTGGTTAGTGTTTCTTATACCATATGTTGGTTTTTACAGATGTCAGCTGAGTGGTTTGTAGGTTTTGCAGATGGTGCTATTCTTCATACCTTTAACCTGGCTTCAGCTGCGTGGGTCATCTATTCACCTTCAGGTTAGCTAGTTTCCTCTTGAGGTGCTTGCATAGGTCTTGCTATTAATAATGTGGCCGAATACAGGGTTTTTATTGAGTTGTTATGGGATATCTTGTCACATGGAATCACCCGGTTAGAGGTCAAACTTGACTTTCAACTCGTGGTTTCCCAGCTCAACGGAGCTTATCAGGTGTGAAACCCTATCTTGTTACGTCCTTTTTTGCAGGTTAGATTACTTGAAATAAATTTCAATTATATTTCATTTAATGACATTCCATGAAATTAAAATACGATAACTAATGCATATGTGAACTACATTCTAGATTGGCACTTAACACATATGTTTTAAAATATACATAATAGATACATTTGGAACACATGTAAATAACTAGGAAAAATATGTATATATGTAGGAATATGTCCATAGATAGGTCGAGTTTTGATCCAAATATCTAATCAAAACTGTATAAATATACCAAAAATAGGATCGAAATCCATAAAAATTCCAATAGATCTAGGACTGATCCTCAGCATCATCAGCTACAGTAGCCTCTTCGGCCTCCCTATAAAAAAGAATGGCCCTAGCTACGCTCCTCAGTAGGCGTATCTAGCTGGGTAGAATCCCTACTACAAATTCCTGCATGACAGCAGGAATTCACTCAATATGTATGGTGGGAACTCCCTGGGTCAGCCTTACCATATTTCCCTCGAGAATTTTGAGTATACCTTGGTCGACCCCACCATGTATGGGCCACACAAACATCCTAGGGTTCCCATCGGGGCATACAGGTCCAATATATGCATTTCAAAAACATGTAAAATGTATTAAAACTCTTATACATATGTATATAATTTTATGGTTAAAATTCATAAAAAATTAAAAAATTAAAAAGAAAAATACCTAACTCTCCCCATGCTCCCCCTGGTGGGAGGATGAGATCGTTGTCTCCTCAGAAATCTAATCTGGAGTACGAAAATTGCTTGAGATCTAGGAACTTCTACTCCCACCATACATAAAAGTCATCGTCATAAACACTCTGGACCGATCCTCCGCCACCTTGAAGGAGGAAGATCTATCCCCACCTGGTCAGTCTAGGATGGCAAGGAGGAAATGTTGGTCGTGCTACTGCAAGACTAATGGCAGGAACTCTCTCAAAGAAGAATTCTACCAATATGCTAGAATATCCAAAGTTTTTTTGGTGTCCTCTCTTACAGTCATAGCGCCGCTTCCTCATGATCGGGATCATACCCAAACACTAGTCAAATACAGTACCTTGCACACACTCCATTGCAACTCTCATCTGTGTTCTAGTAGATATATGAAATGAATATGATCTCACAACCCGCACCACTGTGCTTACCACTACCTGTAATGGGAAGCTAGTTATGTGAACAATAGGGATGCATGATCCCTTCTTCTGAGTACCTGGTGTGCAGTAGGTGTCAACGTAGTATTGGACACTCATAGGGTCACCACCCATACCAGTACCCTCGAGGTTCACAGAAATACCCCTGTGAGACAACCCTATAATGAAGTACACTTCTTCTACTATTACCTCCAAGATCTCCCCTTGAAGATCAAAATCACTGAGGTCTTGATCCCAGTAACTGATCAAATGCTCAAGTAAACGGACATTGGCCCGCATACCGGAAGTACAGAAGAACTTCAATAAACCACTTTGTCGTAAAGCTTACAAAGTTAGGCCATCGTGTAGAGTATATCGATCCATGTCTTCATGCTCTCATTCCCTCCACTCTAGCACCATGTGGTACCTGCCCAATTGGACACTATTGATCATTAGAATCCATCAAATTCTCTAAATTTTAGCCATGTTATAAAAATTTTATATGTCACGTAGAACACACAACTGTTCTTTAGAAATTTTGTGTGTCACATGCGGGTTTCTCTCGATTAAGTCGCATGTAAAATGCGTGTACACGGATATACTAGTCACATACCCACATGTACTGTGTAGCCTTATTAGGGTCGGCACAAAACCTTAAAATTATGCACAAAAATGAAAATTAGAGTATATAGAATGAAGGAGAGGGAAGAGCCAACCAACCTGACACTTGTGTATTTTGAATTGGTCCACTGGTTTGTCCTCGTCGAGCAATCCAAGTCAAAGGTGAAAACTTGCTAAAATGGGTAAAAATGATAAATGGTATGTTTTATTTTGGTTTTTGAACTATATATAGAAAAATTTCAAAATTTTGAACCCATAATCTATAGTTTAAAAATTATTTTTTATAAATGAACTAATACCATCTCTTTTTCCTCAATGCAACAGGTTCGAAGTCTTTAAAAATTCTTTATCCAATCATATAGGGTAGGATCTCGTCCTCCATATGTAGTTGTTCATCTATACCTTATCTGTTTTTAACCCCAGGATTATTTCTTTAACCAGGGACTGTGGTGTTTAACCATTTTTACCTCATCTACATCATTGTTCCTAAATGGATAGGGCCTCATTTTCATGGGTACCCTAGTTTAGAACACTTTACTGTCTTTGGGTACCCATGCCACAATTGTGGTAGGTTCGCAGGACCCTACTTAGTAGTTTTTCATGACAAAATGAGCCTTCATTTTGCATCTTTTTGTGAGCTATCCCTGTTTATAAGGCTCCTCGCTTGGACAAACACCTACTTGTTTTGTTTAGTAGTCTTGGAGAATTTACTCACAATGAACTAATCCAATACTCTAAATCCTAATCTTGTTGATGTACCCTATCAAAGAAAAATGTGTAATTCATTTTAAATTAAGCATTGATTTTAATAGTTGTTATTACTCAAGGAGAAATGACCAAGAAACCAATGATATTATGACTCGGCAGTGAAAGTAAATGTGCACTAACAAACAATGCCAAGTGCAATTTTATCTAAATGAGAAAATGGGGTATGCCACTACATGAGATGCATATATTTTCCTTCAATGTAAATCCAATCCTTCCTATATGAAATCCTAAACACAACTCTCATCCAAGCAATCCAATCCAATTACCTCCTTAAATCCATATGTGAGATGCAAGTAAGAATGCAACTATATTGTGTTTTCAATATAAAATAATGAAAATACAATAAAAGTCATTAAAATTCTCAGTCTCTACAACAGGTATCAAGCACAAGACAAGAAAGACACCGAGACAAAAAGACTAATGCACTAATGGAAAAACAAACAAGGAGATAAATGACTACAACTACTTCAAAGAAAAATCAATGAAAATGCAATCTCTAGTCACAAAAGAAGCAACCAACAGATAACATCAGTACCCAAGAAGACCCAACCACACTCACAACCCACTCAACAACTTCCCACATCAAACTCAACCAAAAAAGGGAGGATGTATTTGACTATTCAAAGAAAAGTTGGTTATGTATGTGACTTTTAGTCAAAAACCTGCATGTATACGTGACTTTTAGCCAAAAACCTGCATATACAGAGAAGAAAGTGGTAAAAGGAAGGACAAGGGTCAAAAAACTCTAGGGGAGTGTCAATGGATGAACATACTACTAAATGTGACATAGAAATAGGGAGAAACAGAGAACAAGTCAAGCACATAGTGCCCCCAAACCCCAAAGAAAAACAAAGAACATCCCCAGCAGAGTCTCAAATTATGTTATGGAGAGAAACTTCCTATGGCTTGGGGTGTACCACAAGAGACTGAATGAAACCAAAAATAAATCCTTTCCAATATGCAAGAGTAATAAAGACATCTAACACTAAGGAACATGAAGTGTACCGTATTCTGGACTGTTGATGTAGATCCTTGTGGAGCTTTTCCAACACACTTGTATTCACAATTCACTCTCAACAACAACAAACAAGACAAGCATGCTATATATCAAGGTGTTAGTTCTACTCTAGCATATATAAACAATCATGTGTAAGCAAATAAATACATCCATGGATACAATATTCATATTTATGCACATGTATTAGACAGGAAATGGATATTTCTATTAATAAAATAGAGATACACTAATGACAACCTCTGTTGGCACTTCTTCGAAATCAAGAAACCGAGTCCTCCACTTGGGCCTCCACCACTCCAATATTCCATCTCACAATGGAAATCTTGGGAAGAGTAGCACTGTGTGATCCAAAGGGACAAAGGGATGCAAACTCAAGCATAAACAAGTGAGGCAACAATGGACTATAGTCTCCTTTCTCTCCAATTTCTCCTCCTTCAATATATCCAAGAGGCTCAATATATGGCACTCCAAATAGGTAATGGAGGGTCGAGTCCGAGCATTCTCAAGGAATATGGAAGGCCAAGAGTCAATTTATTCACGACTCTATGAGGAAAACTCCAAAGACTTTTGCCTTTATGCACATTTCCCGATGTACATGGGTTTTGGCTTAGAAGCTGCATGTACACGTGGGTATAGATTTAAAAGTCGCGTATACACATAAACAGGTTTTTTTGGGGGGTATTCTTAGGACATCAAAGTATAATATGAGAAAATGGGGTCCAAGGAGTCTATAGAGGGACATGGAAGGCCATAAATATGCGATCTACCAAGTATGGTAAAATCAGTTATAACACTATTTGTTTTTAACTGGAAGAGTTTTGTAGGTTATCGATGGAAATCCTAGCTCTGTCTGTATGTTAGATATGATGATTTGGTTGTTGTAAAGGAAATTGTAATGGCTTGGCTTGAGCCTTTCTTAAATAGTGCAACCTGTGTTGAGTTTACATTTTATTTCTTAAGTGTAGAGGCTTATGGTTTTTTTTTGTTTAATTTATGCGATAATCTTTATGATTAGTTAAATGTATTTCGTGTTATTTCTCCCAGTCGGGACCTCATTCAATTAGAACTTGGGTCAATCAATGGCCAGGGTTTAATGTTTATTTAATGTTGTATTTATTGGTTAAGTGTTGTAAATAGATTTATCTATCAATAGTAATAATCCAGAGCTTATGAGTTTCGACCTTGGGTCACATGGGTTAATTGACTATGATAATTGTTTCTCATTTGGTTCATGTTATGTATAAGTATTTGATAAATGAGATATGGCGTTGTGTTGTTTATTTATTTAGTAATTGTTTAAAGCTCTTTAGCTTAAGCGTATGAGATTTGATAATGGGTTGATTGTTGGTTGGGTATGATGTATAATGTTTAAGTTATAAGTTTGATTTTAATAGGGTGAAACGTTATTCCTCTTGAATTCATGGGTAGGCTCTCGGACCTTGCATGAGGAATTATGGTAAATATATTTGTTAGCTTAATTTTTCATTGTTTATTCATAGATGGGTTTTATGTATTATATGGTTGAGTTGTTGAAAAATGTAATATGTTAGCTTTACGTTAGCTTATGTGTTTGAGTTTATTTAAAGGGATTCGATCCCAAGTTTAATGCTCATGGATATGTATTAAATTTGTATATTAATTGTTTTATTGTTTGAGCAGAGTTTAATTAATTGTTTTGGTTTAGTTAGCTACTTATGTTTAATATTCAGTTTATATTTAATAAGGTCGTAGACATGTACAAGTTATTTGTAAAAAAAAATACCTAAGGGTTTTAGTTTCAGTAAAATTCTGACAGAGGTCTAGTAATTAATTTTATCTAGAAACTAAGGTTTATATCTAGACTAAAACTTTGACATCAACTTCTGAAAGTAGTTAAATATAATTCTAAGAGAAATTTAACCCTAGAATCTATCTAAGAATTTAAAGGCTGAGTTTCAAATTAAACAAATAAAACAACTTGAAGCATGTATTTTAGTTGGAGAGTAAAATTTGCATATCTTAAATCTAGGGCATAATAGCCATAAGTATAACTTATAACAAAATTAATATAACTTGAAAATGTAGAGACCTCATACTTGCAATTATTTAGTTTGTTAATGACTATGAACCCTGAACACTTAAACACGCAGAATTAATAAAATTCTAGCTACTTCTGATCTTATATATGATAACCAAATAACTTTGGAACTACCATGTTTCTCCGAACCATGACCCGGAACCGTTCCTGGTTCTAATCCAGATCCCCTGAGCTAGCTCCAATGTGCAAGTGATCTAGAACTCTTAAAGGTGAGGCTCCTCTTATTTGGAATATCAAGCTCTGTATAACAATGCTTGCTTTTGGAAATGCTCTCCAAAGTTATTTAGGAACAAATGATCAGATCCTCCAAACCTTCTCTTGGCTTAGGTATTTATAGAAAAATATTTTTGGAAAGGGAAGTTGTTTTAAACTTTAGTTGGATCAAGAATTCATTATTTTCTTGGAAATAATATTTAATTGATTTATGTGGATTTAATAATTATTGTGTTTAGCTTAGGAACATTTTAGTAGTTCCTAATTGAAATTTATAATGGAATGTTTATTTAAACATTTTAGTTAATAATAAATACATACTCTTTATTTATTAGTTTAGTTATATTTATGCTCTTATATATATGCATACAATTATTCTTTTATTCATAATATATATAAACTTTGCATATTATCTTTAATATTTATTTATGCGTCATATAACATAGTCTCATTTATTTGATGCTTCCCTTAGTTTATACTATTTCTTTTATCAAGGCCTCAGGAAGGGTTGGTCAACTAAGTTAGGCACCTTCTTGCATGTTGGATTACCTTGTGTATCATGGTAGTTCTTCTAGTTCCTAATGAGAGGTAGATTCGTAATTTCATTTAATCAACTCAAAATAAGTATAATAAAGGTTGGTGTTGTTTAGATTCATTCTCACTCAACATGCTTAATTTTAGTAATTCCTAACGTTATTCAGAGCCCAAGCTCAACACGAATGCTAGGATGTACTTGTATAATACACCTAGGGATACAATGGCCAAGGATCTGATGCTCCAAAGCTTATACTCAACATCAATTTGGAATTCTCCAGGGCTTATGCCCAACACTTCCAATCTTATAACTCATGTGCTCCAAATCTTACGCTCAACACAAGATTTCATAACTCATGTGTTCCGGATCTTACACTCAACATAAAATATCATCACTCATGTGCTTCAAGGTTTATGCCCAACACATTATAGAACTCAATCATGTATTCATCCTTCTGCACGTTTAATCACAATAATCATCTCAGTATATGCATAAAGGTAAATCACATAATAATACATCCAATACATTGTACTACGACAATAATCCTTATCCATGAGGGTCCATGCCCAACGTATACAATCAAATAAAAGATAATAAAACATGTGCATTGGCTTATGCCCAATATATCTAACTAATAAACATAACTCATGTGTAGTGGGGCATTACACCCATTATACAAACATAAACATCAAAGTAACTCATATGAAATGGGACTCATGCCCATTATAGTTAAGGTCAAAATTTGGAATATTACAAAAAGACACTTAGACACAAATATATTTTGCAAATGAGTGAAATTAGTAACCAGTGTCTAATGGAGTCAAGAAAATGAGTAGAATAGATGTACTATGAGCATGCATATGAATTGTGCAAGTTCATCTAAGGATAAGCCAATTGCGTATCTAATGAATACCAATGTGCAAATAGTATGATATCTAAATATTAACCAAGTACAAGTAATTTACCAAACAATACGTATAGCTATATAAGTATCATCCATTAATCCAAGTATTCATAAAAGCAATAGTTGTTTATAGATTCATTATAGACTTAGCATAAGTAACAAAAATGTGTGCATAACCATTCATTTACCATATTATTGCATCAAGTATAAAAGCAAGTTGCATGTACTCATTAGCAGCATTACCACAAATAGTATGCCACAGTAGACACAAATCAGTATTTATAACAGTAGTAATGATTCTTTGTGTTCATTTGTTGGCATAAATAAAAACAATGTACATAAGCAACTAGTTTGGTAGTTTCACAACATTTTCAGACTTCAAACAATGATTAAATTACAAAATAAAGTGTGGTCGTGCAGTGAAAATGAGGTAGAAAAGAACCCACTTTTACTTGTGATTTACCCTACACTTTTTAAACTTTTTGTACATGTGTTTAATTATTTGTGTGCAAGGTTTAGAAGACCAAAGCAAGAGGGAAGGTATGGAAAACTAGGTATAGGGAATGTTTAACACTATAAGGGGCATCCCTTATAGTAGTTGGTCAAGGTTTGAAATGTGAAAGGAAAGGTTTGTTATAGACCTAGGGAGGAGACCATGGAGGAGGTAAAAGGGATGAGCAAGTCGATCTTTTAGGAGGGCCCAAAATTTTAGGAGACAAAAATATTCAAGCCAACAAGCCTTTAAAATGTCCATTTGAAATTATAAAATGTCAACTTAAATAATAATAAAAAATAGTCATAATCTAGGCTAAAGGTAGGCTACCTAGGGTATTTTTCCCCTAGGTGCCCAAATTTGCTCAAATAAGTGAAACACTCTGAATGAAAGGATGGAGTGAGCTGGAGGGAGGACATTATACCCCATCTAACCCCTAGAAAGTCGTAAGGTACCTCAACTCCCTCCTCAAAGTCGTTAACACAAAAAAAGTGTTCACCTAGCTCTCCATGGTCTAAAATATAGCCATACATCATATTCCCACCATTATTTCCTTCATTTTGACCATCACAATTGTATTTCCACTAAAAATGGTCTAAAACATTATTATTATTTCCCATAAATGAAGGGATGATGAGAATTTATTGTTATTTATCCTCACTCTCTCCTAAAAATGGTCTAAAAAATTATTATTCTTTCCCATAAATGAAGGGATGATGAGAATTTATTTGTGATTTATCCTCACTCTCCCAAAAATGGTCAAAACCCCTAAAAAGGAGAATGAGTCAAAAAAACCTAGATAAATACCATGGGTCAAAAACCCTAATACCATACTTAAATACATTGTGAAGGACTCTCCCAAAACTCTTTTTGGTCATTCCAGAAGCACATTTTACTTTTTTCCATTTTCTCTCAGTCACACCACATGCTTCCTCTGCCATTATTCCATTGTTTTCCATGTCATTTCCTATCGTGTACGTTGAGTTCACTCTGAACCCATTTAGATCCATTCCCCTCATTTGAAAACACATTGTGGAAGAGGCTAGAGGCCCAGATCATGGATTTGTGGAACCACTTCCGAGGACGGTTGTGGTATCCCATTTGCATACGAGGTATGTTTATTTTATTTTATGCATTAATTTAGATTTTATATATATATATATATATATATATATATATATGAAAACCCTTAAAAAGTATTTTCTTTTGCTGTATTGTTTATTTTGTTATCATTGAACTCTTCATTATGCTTTGGACAAGCTAAGGTTAGTGCTTATGCATGTAGTAGGGGAGAAATCCCCACTACAGTTTTGGAGACCATACTCAGTCGATCCACATGGATCTCAGTTTTGCATGTTTTTCTATTGGTTTGTCCACCTTGATTCCCTCAGTCGTCATAGATCTGACCCTCTTGTAGTATATTTGAACAAATATTGCATCAATGGCTGCCCCTCAGCCCTAGCCAACAACCATATTTTGAAAAAATCCTCCGTTCGGGCCAAGTTGCACCTTTCCAGTCGAAAGCTGCGACCCAGTTGCACCTTTTTGCATGATAAAGGAAACCTAGGTTGCCCTTTTTCCCAAATAAGAGCAACCTAGATTAAAAACCCAGATCACTCCTTTCCCGGTTGTCGGAGAAACCCCAGTCGCTTCTGTGACTCAGCTTTGAGCGACTTGTCACGTTTAATCCTCTTTATTGTGTGACTTGGCTCTAACAACTTTATTTTAGCTGCAATCACGATTATTTATTAGTTCTATGTGACTTGCTATTTTTCAATCTATTTTTGTGCTTCAAATCCTTGTTTCAAACCCCCTATCTTTATTAAATTTCTTATTCTGACCATTTTATGTCCAGATCTGATATTTTGCATCCCCATGGTATGTTTTGAGATCCCTCTTACTCGATTAGTGAGTTGTTCTAGTTGATATTTGTGGTTGAGACCCCATGTATGTTTCCTACATTTGATTAGTTCCTTTTACTGCTCATTTACTTCAAGTACATTTTATTTCTAGAAGAAAACTTTATTTTGTAGCATATTTACTGTTCTTTATTGTTTTTTATCTACATTATATTTGCATCTTGATAATGAGATTGTTGCATCTTCATCATGGATTGTTGGCATTTGTATACACATCAGTTGCACACATTTCACACCATATAATTGAAAAGCTTGGTTCATGACCCCAAGCAAGCCTTAAAATTAATTTAATAAAACCAACATTGTAACCTCATTTGAGGAAAAAAAATATTGTAGTTAAGTTAGGACTTTAGGGAAAGGCATCTAAAAAACACCCCTCTATCACTTACATATTGAGACATAGTTTTTGTCCATTAAGGGACCAAAATCCTCTTGTACATGTTGACACAGTCACAACCAGTTTGTTGGGAGCCCCTTGCTCTACAGGAGTAAGCCTCAAACGAAGGGGTTCCAAAATTCAGGGTGGAATGTCGCACTCCATCTTGCACCAAAGGATTAACCTTCATAGTCGTCCTTGTATCACCCATTCGGTGATCGAGGGCCAAAGGGATTGAGTGCTAGTAAACTAAACGGAGATGTCATGAATGAGGTAGCCTAGTTTCCATTCTTCTAGGGCTCTTTTACCCAGAGGTCTTTCTCGGTAGTGGGATTCTCTTAGCCAATATTGTTCTTCCATTGCTTATTGTTTGACTAGGATTTCATCACCCTACTGAGGATATGATTTATGAGGGGCTTCCAGCTTATAGTTAGGATCTTGCTTGCACTTTTATCCCATAGATTAGTATGTCATTTATTTTATAGGTAGTTTTGCTTGTTGTCTTTCTAGCAACTTTGTTGTAGACTATCCTTGTTGTGACCTGTTGTCATAGTTCAGTTTTAGAGATTGTTGTTGTCCTATGAGCCGCCATTTCATACGCTCTCCTCCTACACAATCGGTTGTAGTTGGGTTTTTGAGCCTACAATTGATACTCTCAATTTTTCATTCATTACACAACACTAGATATAGTCAACATAACTCCACCATGCTACTCACATATGCTTAGGGGGCATACCCCCCAGTTCAGTTCCTTGAAATGTCACCGCCAGATCCATATTCAACATCGTTCACCATATTCGAATCCACACATGGCCTCTAAGTCTAATTCAGATTCATATCAGTCTGAACCCACCTTGTTCACTGCTCCATCTATCCCCATGGATGGTGCACATCCTAATCCCTTTTAAGGAGGGATAGTTAGTAGTGTACTTATGTCCATTCCACCTATCATTATGGGTGTCTCTTCCACTTGACCGACAAGTCCTAGTCCTAGTGATATTTTCCCCACTACACACTTTGATGCTGGTTTGTTACCCACTATGGGTGGCCCCACGTCAGCCACCACATTTTCAACAATTCCACCATTTATACCTGTGGGAAGTAGCCCTTCCACTTCCATTCCGACTATTCCTACCATTCTAGTGACTATTCCTACTGTTGAAAGTCAACCTTACATACCCCCAGTTTCACATGGGAATGCATTCCCGCTACTGCTGGAACCATTGTTGGCCCTTCTCGATCCATTCATAGTTATAGTCTACCTTTTATGGCTAGCCTCAACCTACCTGATTTGGTACAGATGTCCAATGAACCCATCCATCATAACCCATAATGGCCTCCTATTCCTATCAAACTTCCCTTGGACATCCCTAAGTTTGAGGGAAAGGTGGGAGAGGATCCTCAAAATCACATCATGTCATTCCATCTATGGTGTTCATCTATCAGTATAGTGGATGATTATGTCTGGTTGAGGTTATTCCAACGCACACTCACTAGTTTTACTGCCAAGTGGTACATTAAAATTCCTCATGCCACTTACCTTGATTTTTCCTTGTTAGCCTCTATGTTCCTTCAATACTTCCAGTTACATGTCTGTTATGATGAGGGAGTGGAAATATTAGCATCATGTCAATAGAACAAAACTACCCATATCACGGATCATATCCATGAATGGTGTTGTCGCTGTAGCTTGTAGAAGATCCAATTAGATGATACAATCTTCCTAGATTGGTTCCTCAAAATATTACTCTCCCCCATAGCCAAGAAAATTGCATCAAAGCGCCCGCAAACTAAAGAGAAATCCATTCTTAAGGCTCAATAGTTCAATATTATATATTCCCAATTTGGTTACTTATATACCATCATCCCTAATGATCCCCGTGTTGGCTCCTAATGTCAAGATACGCAGGGGACATCCCATGCTGCTAATGGAGTCATTAGCTTTTTTACATAGCATCCTCTCTTTTATCCGGCATCTCCTGTGATGCCACCACATTTCAGTCACACACCTAGTGTTGTCCAACTAGGTTATGCCCCTGATTATTCACGTGTAACGGCTCAGTCCGGCACCACTCCTTCCTATATGCCTACTGCACCGACTCCTCATGTTCATGGACTGACTTGTTCGACACACTTGTGTACTGACCAAACGGTTGGTTTTGAAGCCCCACCAACTCCTCTGGTCTATTTCGCACCATCTGTGCATCCCCTTCCCACTTCAACCTCGACTCCTCCTGCTCCTACAGGACATTTCTATGCACAGTAGAACCTCCCTAACCAAACCGCTCCTAATAACCAACAAGGGAAGGGAATGAATAAGATAGGTAGGAATCAAGGTAACAACCAGAAGCAAGGAGGTGGCCAGCAGGGCAATCCTCCGAACAATAGCAACAATGACCCTCCTACACAGAATCCCCAGCATCCCTCTCGACCTGGGAAGAACCCACAGTTACAGACTAACCATCTATGTTCCATCTGTAACATGTACAATCATTACTCTCATCAGTGTCCTCACTTGACTCGCATCCAACACTTACTTCAAAATTATATTCAACGTGATCCCAATGCAGCTTCTTCGACTCAGCCAAACCCTGTACCCCAGGTCCTCCAACTATGGTACTCCAAAACCCCCTTTCAAACCAAGGAATGGTTGCAACCCATCCCTTGGCTTCAAAATCCCTCACAACCATGGATTTGGCTCAACTCACTGATCTTGGTTTCCATCACCTCATGACATTATCTTCTCACGTCAACCTCTAGACTTGACGAAACCAGTATGGTTCCACCACGTAAATGGTTGACCAATCTGCAACATCTACCTCCACCACTCCTAACATTCCTTTTCATTTCCTGCTACCCCTTATGAACGTAGTTGCCAAAGTCCCTTGGTTCCCTTTACATCACGTCATGAGCAATTCCACAGCTAGAGCTGCGCTCAACTAATAAAATAAAAATTGCCATCCAGTCTCTTTCGATTTCTTTGCCAGTTTACCATTCATTCCACACCATAAGTTTGAAAATATATGGTTCATTTCATATCATTTATTTCCATTGTCCAATTTTTTTTTAAATAATGAATTTTACCGGACCACCACCCACCAGCACCATAGCCTTGGCCGTTACATTTCATACCATACGCGTGAATTTATTTCCATTGTCCAATATTTTTTTTGAAAAAATAATGATTTTTACCGGATCACCACCAACCAACACCATTGTTTCAATCCACCATAACACTAGGGAGGAGATTTTTCGATTCTATCAAACTCAAAGGAGGTGAACGATATATTCAATGAGCTATGTCATTAATTAAAATTAATAAAAATATATAAAATTATTTATATTTATACTTTAAATTTTTTTTTTAAATAGATTATAAATTAAGTATTTATAAAAACCAAATAACTTAAATCATTATAATTCAAGAAATTATAAAAAAATATTTACTTTTTCAAAAATATAAATAATAATATTATTGGTAATGTGATTAGTTATATTTTTAAAAGCTAAGGTTTACTTGGTTCTTAAATCATTATAATTCAAAGAAAATATAAAAATATTTAATATTTCAAAAATATAAACAATAATATGGTTTTATGATTAGTTGTATTTTCAAAAGCTAAGGTTTACTTGGTTATGCTTAAGATAAATGTTTTAAAACTAGCCTAGATTCAAATCCTTGGCTCTATCAAGTGCCTAAAGGGATGAAATCCCCCGAGGTGCAAACCTCTTCTCAAAGACCTCCTTGTGTGCAATACGTGAGAAGATGTTTGCACCTCGGGAGATTTGATACCTCTCGGTGCTTGATAGAGCCTAAGATTTGGATCTAGGCTGATTCGAGTCGTGGGAGGTGAGACAAAATTGGAGTTTCTTCAGCATTAAAAGGAACAAGTTAAGCTGAAAACATAAATACAATTATGAGGATTATCATAATGTAAGTAATAAGTATTAAGCATTGAGTAAATTGTTAAAGTGGAAAATAGAGACATTAATTTTGTAAGGATCAAATAAATGAAAATATGGTTCACATCGTGATCATTCTCAATCTATCTTCTTCATCTTTTCTTATCTTCACACGTTGTAGTTTTGACATCTTCTCATATCGATCATATGAGAATGGAGGTTGAAATCGTAGACCTACCAAATATTTAACTCGGGAAATTGCTATAAATGTCATACCCTACCTCTTACCTCTTACCTATTACCTCTTTCGATAGATGTAATACGAACAACTTGAGGAAACAATTAATCTCATGGTACCCCCACATAATTATCAAATTTTATTAAAACATACATAGGTGGTTCTCGAGGTGAACTTCGAGGGTTATATACAATTTGTTGTATAGCTCCAAGAGCACCATTGATGAGTCTTGTATTAGTCCATAGGTTTGATGTGACCATTACCCTTGCTCCTATAGCTATAAGTAATTCAAGTTCCAACCCTTCTTCATCTCCTTCCATAGAAAATTTGCTTCTTATAGATGTACCAATACTAGTCGCAATGGGATATTTTAGGCTTCTTATTAAACGTTTGTTATGACAGTTTACATCATCATTTGTCACAAACAAATGTATTTCCTTATCGAAGGACTTTTTCATTGAAGCATGTAAGGAAGTGTCTGTACAAGTCACCAGTAATATCCAATCCTCTATTGTTGGAATTGCTTCTCTAATATTCATTAACAAGTTATGAAAAGATTTTATGTTCATTGCTTTGTCCATTCTATCAAAACACAGTATTGAGGGTCACAACCATTGTGAATGTGTTCCAAAAATCTTTTGCAATATGTTCTAATGCATATTTAGGATTATCCATGATAGGTGACAATTGTCCCAAATCACCGACCAATATAATTGATCTTCCACCAAAAGGTATATTAGCATTTTCTGAGAATGCTTGGCGAAGTCTTGAATCTATTCTCATTAATATATTTTTTAAAATAAAAATTATTTCATCAATCAAGATATATTTAACATTACTCAACTCTTATTGTAAGTTAATTAAACTTGGTCCTCGTAAATGATTAATTTATTTCATCGGTATATCAAGTGCAGATTGAACTATTGTTGTAGATATGTTGAAAGATGCCACCCATGTAGGAGCTAGAGGAAGTAATGGACTTTTCCCTAGATGCAAGAGATTTTCAAGTGTAATTTTAATGGCTCCAATCAAAAATGATTTTCTTGTACTTGCAGTTCCTTTATTATCATGTGTAGTGGATCAACACATGTTCTATAATGCTCAGGGATAACATTGTATGTTATTCTTTGCTTATCCCCCAAACTATTGATCGAGTAAGACTTTGCATGTTGATTAGTAGAAACCTTTTTCAATTTTCGCATATAAGAGATGAAATGAATTGCAAGATTCGAGGTCTCTTCATCTATAAAAGCAATGTTCCAATCATTCATACGATCAAGATCCCTATGTCAAAACATATCAAACTCATTATAATATATAAATTTATTTTTATATGTTCTCCCATTCATGTTGCATGGAATCTCTTTGTGGATTTGGATGCTCTTCTTTTTTGTCTGATTCAACTCGAGCATTTGTAGGAAAAGGTTTGAAATCAACATGTCAAGGTATATATTGAAAATTTTCTCAATTATGTTCTATTTCATCAGATGTGTGGCCTATATCTTTTCAAAACTCATGAAATGTCTTGTATAAAAGCCAACTCTTACCAACAGAATTCGACAAACCATTCATCTTTTCGATCAGGAATAGACTTAAATCTAGGAAATACATGTATAATAGATGCATTCCTTCGTGGTACCTATTTTGGGCCCCTATTAGATTTTTATCATTTAACAAATATGATCTTAGGATCTTATATGAGAGAATAACATGCACGGAAATCAATCACAAAAGGCAATGGACACAAAGATTTTTCCTCGGGGAAACCATAAAGGAGAAAACCCTGCAACTTCCTCAGAGATAGAATGAGCACCAATGGCAACAGTAAAACCCAAAGACAGAAAGATGATCTCCAACAACTGTTCTCTCTCTCACTTGTGTGAGCTCCTCTTCTCTCACCTATGTGGTATAGCTGGGTATTCACCACTACCTTTTATTAGATATTGGTAGTCATCCCCAAGTTTCACCTTGTGGGGTGATTCATGTTCTAATAATTTCATAAATGATTCTTTGAATCCTGTCATATGCTTGGAAGCTCCACTATCGATAAGCCAATCCTTGCTCCCATGTGTGATAGTTCTTGTGAGGGTATAAATCAGAACATAATCTTCATCACTTGAAGAATCACCACTTTCTTGTTTGATTCTCTTTCAGGAAGGTTCTTCATCCTTTGCAGTGTGAGCATGATGTATTATTTTGGCATCCTTCTTCTTGTGAGAGCTATTCTTATTCTTGGTACAATCTCTTGCAAAGTTTCCTCTTTCATCACATGTAAAACATCTGTATTTAGATATATATTTGTTAGATTTTCTAGAGTTATCTTTCTGGTTAGAATGCTTACCTTTGGGATGATGATAGTCCCTCCTAGTCTTCTTGGCTAGTGTACTGTGAGAGCTTGATATTCACTACCCATATTTTATTCTTGGGATACTATCTGAGCTTCTTCTTGTGAGCATTCTTCCCATAGTCTACTGAAGGTGACTAGCTTTCTTCTAGCACAAATCCCTTGAATGAAAGAGTCCCATGACCTAGGGAGACCATTCAAGGTGGTCATCACAATTTCGACATTCTCTATTGCTTCAAGTTGTTCTTTGATCTGGGAGACCCTTGTCAAGTATGACTGTATGGTCTCCGCATTTCGGATCTTCACATTATTCAACTGGTTCCTCAAAGTCATCTTCTGGTTTATGTTCTTCCCTTCAAATAGCTTGGTCAGGGCATCAAACATTGCTTTAGGTGTCTTTAGGGAGGACACCTGTGGTATGAGGTGATCCTTTATTGAATCAGAAATAATCCTCTTAGACATGACTAATTTATTTTTGTGTGAGGCCTTAGCCTCATCTCCCTTTGGAACTAGAACCTCTTCATTGATGTAAGAGTCCAACTCATTTTCTTCCAGGAAGAGGGAGATCCTATACTTCTAGGATCGAAAGTTATCACCTCCCTCAAGATTTTCATCAAGCTTGGTGTGATGAGACAAATTAATTGAGAACCTCAAATGGAAATACAAAATATTTAGATCTTACCAATTTGCGAAGTTGAAAACTAGATCTAGAGCTGATCTTCTGTAGTGCTAGTTGTTTGGTTCCTAGGAAAATTAGGGTTTTACTTTCCCAGATTTCTACTTCACCAAAAAACCTAGATTTTTGTCTCTACACTTTGATTTTAAGGAGGAGAGAAATCCTATCCTAGGTTCACTCAAAAATTCCTCTTGAGTGAAAAAGCCTTAATTTCCTGATCTAGTGGTAGGTCAAACACTGAAAGTGCTCAAAATCAAATTCTGCTTCGACCAAAAGATGCGCCCTTCAAAGGAGAGTCATCTGATCTGAATTTCAGAGGGAATATGGTCTAAATTTGGATGTATGAGTCATAAAAGAATTTAATGGGAGGCCACATGCTCTTAGTCATCACAAAATCATTAGACTGAGAGACCACCCTCTCACATCCATGGTAATTGACAACTAATGGTTTTGTTCCATGGTATGGCTTCAAGGCACATTGTACCTCTCTCATCCATTGTATTCCATAACCCATGGTATTTCCCCAAGGCACATTGTAATAATGTTATAAAAAGGCTCTTTTCCTTCTCAATAAAGCATTGAAGGATTTTTGGCATCCTACCTTTTTGTTATTCTATTGAGTTATTGGGTTATTCATTCTGAGTGCCTTTCTTAGAATGGTTTGAGAGGTGAGGCTCAAAGAAACCTCTTTGAGACTCACCCCTCCATGTGGGATATTTACTCTATGTATGTTACTCTATGCATCAAATGATAACAATTTGTAGGTTTACTCCCCTCCTCTCTCAGCATCCAAGCCTCCTAGGTCTCAGCCCCCAAGATTCAAATCATCATCCTAGCCTTTTTTTGTTGATGGATTGTGGAGAGAGACCCAAAAAGTAAGAATCCCTCGCTTGTACAGCCGCACAGTTTCTTTTTCTCAGGTTAGCTCTGATACCATGTTAGATTTTTATCAATTTAGATAGTATTATCGTAGGATCTTATCTGAGAGAATAAAATGCACAACAATCAATCACAAGAGACAATAGACACAAATATTTTCCTCAGAGAAACCATAAAGGAGAAAACCCCGCAACTTCCTCATAGATAGAATAAGCACCAATGGCAGCAATAAAACCCAAAGACACTAAGATGATCTACGACAGTTATTCTCTATCTTATCCCAAATCCTTCTTTCTTACTCATGCGCTCCAATTGAGTGTGAGTGACTGTGTGATAAATAGAGAGTCTCACTCTCTATTTGTACTAGTTTCTGACTTAACAATAACTTACCAGGACCGACTTCTCTAGGAGAGTCTAATAACCCTAGTGCCCCAAAACTGTGGATACTTTGACCCCTCATAAACTAGGAGGGTTAACCTCTATGACTTTACATGACTTGTTTACATTATTTATTCTCCAATTAGGAACATGGGGGACTAATCAAATACAATATATGAAATACATAAGTGAATACATTCTGAAGTTACAAATACATCAACACCCAACGCCACTTTGGTAGGTTTTGACTTTCAATCACTTATTAGTACTGATATCGTCACCCATCTACAAACACCTGTATTGTTTCAAAATGATGAATCCAATGGAAATCTATGAAACATTACTAAAACAACCCCCATGGACATATCAGTCAAACCTGGAACAATTGAGCATGTTCACATAGGGCAGAACTGCTCAATCAAATAAACTGAAGCATATAGAGCATTATTCAAAGAATTTTGAGATATTTTTTCTTGGACTTGTGAGGAGATTCCTAGGATAGACCCATCTATTGCGGTTCATGAAATCAAAACCTATCCTACACCAAAACCTGTTAGGCAGAAATTACGTCAAGTCCATCCCCGGAAGGCTACGGCTATTAAAGTTGAAGTAGAAAAACTTCTGAAGGAAAGATTTATTTATCATGTATCCCTGATTGAGTGGGTATCTAACATTATCCCTATGAAAAAAAAGCAGGGTACCATTAGAGTCTGTATCAATTTCTGAGACCTAAACAAAGCTTGTCCTAAAGACAACTTTCCAACTACGCGTATCGATCAGATTATCTACAACTGTGTTGGAAATGTCATCTTCTCATTCATAGATGGATTTTCTGGCTATAATCAGACTGAGATAATGCCCATTGATCAACAAAAAATGGAATTTATATTCCCGTGGGGAAATTTTGTCTATAGGAAGTTACCTTTGGGCCTTAAAAACGTCATAGCTACATTCCAATGAGCCATGTTCTATGCGTTCCACAATATTAAGAACATTGTGGAGCCATACCTTGACAATCTCTCGGTGCATTCAAAGCAACGGGAAGACCACCCTGAGCATCTTAGGGACATTTTCTTGAGATGTTGTCATTATAACATACGACTCAATCCACACAAATGTGTCTTTTGCGTTGAGATGGGATGTCTACTTGGCTTTGTGGATTCTTAGGATGGAATCCGAATAGATCCACTGAATATTGTTGCTATATTGTCCCCACCTTCCCCGACAAATATTATTGAACTCCAAATTTTTCAAGGGAAGGAAAACTTTCTCCGCCGTTTTGTTTGCAATTTCGCTAAGAAAACACACGGTTATATGCTTCTCCTAAAGAAGGACACTCCATTCTTTTGGGATGCCTAGGCCCAATGAGCCTTTGATAATCTTAAGAAATCTCTGATGCATTCACCCGTGATCGACCCCCCAAATTATTCAAAGGATTTTCTCTTATATGTTGCTTCCTCCACTACTACCATTGGAATGGTTTTAGCACAAGAAGATCCCAACAGTCATGAGCACGTGATATATTATGCGAGTAAGAATCTCATTGATTCTGAAACTCGATACTTCTGTGTGGAAAAGTTAGCATTGGCTATGCTCATTGCTATTAAGAAATTTTGTCATTACATCTTGCTTCACACTACCATGGTATTTTCAAATCAGAACCCTATGTACTACATTCTGACTTGCCAGATGCTAGGGGGGAATATTCTCGTTGGATTGTCATCCTGCAGGAATTTGACCTTGATTTTTCCAAGGCCACTTCAAAGAAATCCCTGGTCTTTGCAGAGCTGATGTGTGACCTTCCCTGTGCTTTGTTGGATACTAAGCTCAGTGATTCATTGCCAACTTAATTCCTATTCTTGATTAGCACGACAGACCCATGGTATGGATATTTAGTCATTTATCTCCTAACTCAAATATTTCATCCTAATATGTCCCGCAACGATCATCGTTGTATTTGTCACCATGCGAAGTACTACCTTATCTTGAATGATACATTGTATAGACATGGTATCGATTCCATTCTTTGGTGATGCCTTACACATGAGAAACCTGAACAAGTCATGAATGATTTCCACTCTAGAACATGTGGCGGTCATCTCTGTAGGATGGCTACAACCTAGAAAATCCTTCATGCTCGCTATTTATGCCCTTAAATATTCAACTATTGTCATGAGGTTGTTAAGAAATTCCCAACCTGCCAACATTTCTATTCGAAAAAGTGCACCCACCCTGCTCCTTTACACCCCGTCATTACATTTGGCCCTTTTGCCAAATGCAGAATTTATTTTATGCATTGTAATCCTACCTGAAGAGGTACTATACTTGAAACCTTTTTTGTATGGTACCATGTATATATGTATATTTTTGGCTTTCAGTGTGTTGTGTCTTGATTCAGTATGGTGTTGAGTTTAGTGTCCAAACATTTTATACCATAATGAACCTTGCTTTAGCTGCTTGGGTTCTCTATTCCCCAGCTCATGACTTGATCAGTTCAGGACCAGTTTGTATTGGTCCCCCTACCAATAACGTCACTGAGTATCATGAAGTAATAGGTCTATTGACTGAGGCTGCATCTCGGGACATTCGTGATTTGGTATTATTTATGGATTCACAGTTAGTGATTTGTCATCTAAACCATGTCTATACCATCAGAAACCCTGTACTTCTTCACTTATTTTAGAGAGTGCAATTATTAGAAAGGTCATTTGAATATATTACTTATAAGCATCTCCCTAGGTCAGATAATACGATTGTTGATTCATTAGCAAACTACATCCTAGACTGGTATATTGTTCACACATAATTTGAAAGATAAATGATGGTTCATTGTAAAATAAACTGTAAATGACACATAAAACTCATGTAAATATGATTTCCATTTGAGACATATAAACAACAGTAATGTGGTCACATATAAAGTGTTTTCTTTATGAAATATGGTCACAAGACCTCATCTAAAGCACTGTGGCTTTCAAGAAATACGAAACCATAAAAAAAATATTGAAGATGCTAAGATTTCAGTAATACATCATGCAAACCACCATCTAATGATGCTCATGATAGCACATGATGGCCCATACTACCCTGCGAAGCAGTCGGCTGAAGCGGCCTGGTACTCCTACAATGTGTCTCTAAAACCTCATGGGGAGGTCGTCTATAGCCACATCAGAGATGTCAAGTGTCAGCTGCTCTAGGTTCTCCTCCAACTCAATAGGGTGGTCATCACCTTTGTGAACCAACTAATCTCTAGCTCCTCTATCCATTGGAGAATATCCTGGAGGTCGTGCACCACTAACATCTGCATGTAAACATTAGGTATTGTTACTACACATAAAAAACATAAAATATAAAAAACACAAAAAACATAATCACCATTTTAGGGTTTTTATTTCTTACCAATATTCCCCCACTGAGCACCAGGTGGTAGTGGTAGATCAAGGTCACCTCTGAAATCTGTCCCCGCGTAGGCAAAATTCTTGATCATGAGGATCTGATCTCACAACCAACGGCAGAAAGCAGCCTTGAATTTCACCTTGGCTATGCCACCACTTGTACGAGCCATGATCTCAACCCACCTCAGCATGTGTGGGTCTCTAGCCCTAATTTTAGTGAAAATCACTTAGGGTTTCATGAGAGGCACCCTCTCAAAGAAGAAACAAGCTAAAATGGACCCAAAACCAAACTGCTTTAGCTCTCCCTGCCGACATTTTATTAGTTGATCCTTGAAGATGGGAAGAAGTGCCTCCGCCCAGTTGAAAACTGTAGGGTCCATAGCTTCCAAGGAATATAGCATGTGTGCCCTAGATTCCTGATGAGGCCCCTAGTTTCCATCCCATATCTCCATGATGAACAAGACTGTGCGAAGTGGCATATCCACCACATCCCTGATAGAAATATTCTTACCTGATATTCTTGTGCCAGGATGAAAATGACGGTTGATCAACTCCTGAGTAGTCACATCCCCTCCTCGGTAACTAGTAAGAGAAATAGGATCCCCTTGTCTGGACAACCCTGTCAAGAAGTAGATGTCCTCTACCTCTATGGTCAAAACATGAGGCCCTACCTCAAATTATTGCTGCTCCGGGATCCACATGTGTAGACTATGCTCTAGCAAGCGGGGATGTGAAACCATGCTGGGATTCTTGAATAATTTTAGGACCCTACAACCCCTTAGGGCACCCAAACAACCTGTATCTCTTCTGGCGATAGCATCATCTTCATTTTTTTGTCTCTCTTTTCAAATAACCATTTTTGGATCCAATAAATATGCCATAAACATTTCAAAATCCATTTAGAAGCATTTCACATCCATAAAATTGCTTAAAAACATTTATTTTGGATAACCCATTAATTTTTTGGAGCCCATGGATGGCATTCAAGTCCATTATTTTAAAATCATTTTTAATAAAAATACCCTTTAATATAGTTTTTGAAAGTCATTTTATCGAATGTTTTGAGAAGCTAATGATCATTTTTCAAGTCTAGCAGAGACACAATAAGTAGTAAAAGTCTATGGGGAAATTCGTTTTTTACTTTTTCGTACTTTTGAAAACAGAAAAATTCCTCGAGCGTTCGTTTCGATACTTCAAGCACACTATCAAAAACCTGTATCAAAGTTTCGAATCCTTTTCTGATTCTTTTCAGGCTTGTAAAACCTTTTATCGTGAAAAGAGACCTAATGGAGTCTCCTTTAAATTATTTTCTCGCTTCATGTAGATCTGTAGGACTTGTGCGTAGCATTAATTTATGCAAATCGTGCCACTGTAGGACTTAGTGTGAATAATATTGTCGAACAACCTATCTGTTGAATCAAGTCAGATAACTCTTGACGACAATTGCTCCAATATGCACATGTACCTCTTAATACTGTTCCAAATCTCATTAATCTTTCTCCCAATGTTGAATCTAGAATATTTAATAAATGTTGTCGTAGCTCTTCCATTGTTGTCGGTAGTTCACTAATATTTTTTGACAAAAACTGTGGAGGAGGATTGAGAACGATGTCTCATTATGATATTTAGTAAAAACTATATGAAGTGAGGGTTCCTTCCAAATATATTATCACAATATCTGAGAAGATGTTTTGGGTACTCATGTAGATGGACATTTCACATTCTCATTTGTAACCAATCTTCTTTTCCATTCGGGAACAATGATGGAAATTCCATATCAAATATTCCAACAATGTTATACTCGTTAACCGGAGATGTGCCAATGCCATAATAGTTAAGCACACCAGGATATCAAGAAGACCATGGATAATATTTCTTTGTTCAAAATGTGTAACTTACCCCAAGAGAGAAAAAATATCTTAGAGGCCTTTGATGCACCAGCCAATAAACCCCAAGATGATATTCAATTAGAGGAAGAGATCAGTGAAGCAAGTATTGGGGGAAAATCCAAATCCAAAACATTACCATTTCTACTTACTTTTGATATATTTAATCACAATGTGCACAAATATCTGGTATATTCTGGAGCATCTGCAAATGTTAAGACTCTTTCAGTCTGTAAAAAGATAAATGGGAAAGCCACACCTTCTTCAGGAAAAATCATCCAGTTGGATAGAAAAGAAGTGAAGGTGGTGGGAGAGATGAAAGATGTATTGATACGATCAGCTGCAGATGAAAGAGTGTGCCAATTTATAGACATTATGGTAGTGGACATACCAGAGGAATATGGGTTAATCTTGATCCAGGACTAGTCTGCAAAAATAGAAGGATACTTTGCAACTGGCTGGTCACATATGTGGTTGCCTTATAAGAATTGTCAAAATCATATCAAAGTGATGAGAGAGCCTCATATGAAGTATAATGTGAGTCAGATATTTGGAACCAACATATTTTGAGACCATAACTGCAGATGTTGTGGCATGGAAAAAATTCATTAATGAGTTGACTGGGCCCACTTGAGTGGTTTTCTCTTATCTACACATGGCTAGTTTATTGTAATATATTGTATTTATCTTATTTTAGTAGTGAGCACACTAGAAGACAAACATTTTGTAACCGATAGTTGAGGAATTCCAAAGGGTAGGGAACACCAAGAGTAATTTTTGCAAATGTATAAATATTGGTAGAGTCGAATAGAAGAAGGAATTTTCTAGCTCTCATATGCCAAATGCTTTTGTAAGAGGAACTATTTCTTGTTACAATAAAGAGGACTAAAATGTTGTCGGAGAAGGGGCTGCCTGAGTTTTCAAAAGCATGTTGTGTAGATTGTTTAATAAAGAACTATTTCTATTTTAGCTTGCTATACAAATTTGTGAGATCGTTCTAACCGCTGAACTATTTATGTTTTATGAATGGTTTCATTTTCATGTTATGAATATTATATAGTAAATGAGTAATGAATGCTTTAACTTCATAGAACTATCTCTATGTAATATTTTCTGCTGTACTTATGTATTATGAATTTATCAGCTATCTATAAAATTCTTTGTGGAGAAAATGTAGTACATTGTTCATATGAATAATAATATTCCCTGCTTGGGGATAGGTTAGATAGATTAGATTATATTAGATTATTTGTTCTTTACTTTAGGTGATTTAGGAACAAAGGGGATAATACGGTAGGTAAGAACCTATGCATCACAGGTTTAGGTCTTTGTTCCCTAATCACTTGCATATAATCTAGGCACTTGCACATCATTTATAAAACAAAAAAAAAATCATGTAAATGGTGGACTGGAACACAACTGGTAAAATATATTTAAACTTTCCTTTATTTCTACGGTAGTCGTGTTGCTAACCGAATTGATTCCCCTTACCAAATGATAAACGATCTAATTGGGAACGGTTATTGGGGAGAATTTATACTGTCGGTATCTGGGATTTTCCAGGAATCAACATAAGGTCGTCATAGGTCCATGCAAAAACATCTTTGTATTCTTTATAAAACTTAACCAAATCCCTCTCCTCTTCAAGAGAACAAGTAAGGCATATATTTCTAGATTGAGGATTTTCTTCAATACGTAGATTGAGAGTAGAAATTAGTGTTTCGCAATTAGGATTACCTTTAAATTTATCTTGCAAATCATAAATCCTCTCTAGGTTTAGAACTGAATTAGGAATTAGATTGGAAGGAAAAATATTATTAGACAAGGACTTTTCGTGTTCAACCTCATCTATAGAGAAGTCTTTAAAGGTATCTTGTGCTGCGAGGAAATATAGAATTTGAACATCATCATCAAATATCTTCCAATTGGTAGCATTGTTCGATATGGAAGGCCTATACATGAGTTCTCTGGAAAATGTTTCAGGAGAGAGACCTTCCAGTAGGATGAGTCTGGATGCGATATTTTCCAATAGGTCAACATCAAAATTTTGCGATCTAGATACAGTCTTAACATTAAAAGCTTGGAAAGAATTAGTCATATCCCTTACTAATTTTTTATATTTCAAAAGATAAGGAGCTAAGCAATGGATCTAGTTCCTTACCTGTTTAACTATGATCTCTGAGTCACCATAGCACTGAATAATATCAGCTCCTAGGTCAATTTATTTCTTCAGTCCTTGTACCAAGGCTTCGTATTCCACAATATTATGGGTGCACTAGAAATTTAATCTACAAGAAATCATCCATTTGGTACCTTTCGAGTCTATGAGAACACATCTAGCACCAACACTTGGACCTGGATCCATTAAAAAAAAAGATTCCATGAAGACAGATATAATCTAAAATTTGTATTGACACTATACACATTATGTAAAATATCACCAACAAATGGAATAACCTTACAGTTACCGATTTCTGACAATTTGTCGACATTCCAATTCATAGAAATATCAAGAGGAAGATCACCAAAGTAAGAGTCAAAGGTATAATGTTCAACAACTAAATTTACAAAACCTGCAGGTTCGACCAGATCATTAATATCTGTGATCGTATGTTTAATAAGAGGCTCCCTATTGATCTTAATTTGATTGGGCCTCCCATTGTATGGAAACCATAAGTGACACCAGTCTGTTGCAAAATATCCCTTCAATTTTTCAGACCAGCCTTTTCTTAACCACATACCATAAGTTTCTGGTACATCAGCCACAACAATGTCTACTATTTGATGTATTATGGGATAAATAGATAATGTTAAAAGAATATTTTTAACTCACCCAAGACTTTTAATCTGGATCTATCTAGTTGTACTATCTGTGTAGGGCAAGACTCTCGTGCAGTGTTTAACTTTCTACATACTGAGACAGATATAACATTCAAATATGCTCCTGAGTCGATCATACAGTTATAGACATTTCTATTGAAAATATCAAAAGTCAGCAAGAAAGGTGGAACTTTCTTAGTAGCATATTTTTGGGACTTAGGATTTGTACAAACCTCTAAGTTATGGTTTTGAGCTTCTATTGACCTATTCAATACCATATTTTTTGGAAGACCCTCTCTAACAGATGATATCTTGAGAAGTTCAAACAGAGAGATGTTAGCTTTAGCCCTTTTTAGATCATCTATAAGATTGTATTAAACCTTAGGGATTACCATTTCTTTTATCAGGACTTTCTTACATGTTGTCTGAGCATATGTCATTGGTGGAGTGTCCTATGGTGGTAATCCTTTTCTCCTCGTATTGTAAGAATGTTGTATATAAAAAATATTTTATGTGTCTTCCCCTTGTTCTTCTTCGACCATATGCAGCTCTAAAAAACAATTAATAGTATTGACAGATGGATCGTGTTCATCATTGGGAGGCATAGTTTCTACAATTTCCTGTCTTACATTGTTTTGTACATTTGGAGAGGTAGAGGTTAGGGATTTGAAAATAGAGTAGATATCATCAGAAGCAAGTGTTTCCCCAGGGTTCATAGGTGGTTCATTTAAAGGACGATGATAAGGTATTGAAAGTGGTGGCCTTACCTGAACTCTATTATTTCCCTGTTTATCACCATTTTCCCTCTTGAGATCAGCCATATCATTGGAAATCCTTTGCAACAATTTCTTCATGTTATCCATTTCATAACGGTATTTATCTAACATCGTGAGTTTAGGAATATGCTCTTTCTTTCCCATAGAATTAGAAGGTCATGCAAGTTCTTGGTCTGGATTGTCTTTAAGACCATACATTTCCTTTTCTACAAGAAAATCCTCAACGAAGGCAAGTTTTAGGGTCGTCTTGTCAGCATGTTTGACCTACATAGAAATCATTTTAGGAAAACCCTTAATGTAGAATGATATTAACAATTCTCCAACCGGGAGGAGTGTAGCAGGAATCCTATTTTTTAGGCAGGAAAACCTTTGATTATAATATTTCACTCCTTCTTCAGGATTTATTCTAAAATATGACAACTCAATGACAAAATATTTTGGGGTACTATCATCTCCAAAATTTTGGAGAAATAATGTTTCGAATTGTTTCCAAGAGTAGATAGAAGCATAATCTAATGAGAAATACCAAGTTGACACTTTCCCCTTGAAGGTGTAATGAATAACCTACATACAACATCCTCATGAATTACATTTCTTAGTCACATAGCCTGCATATAACTCTTAATGTCATCTTCTGCAGGGATTCTGTCATCTAGATCGAATTTAGCAAGCAATTTCTCAGGGTTCTTTGGAATTTTGTGTAATTACTCTGGGATGAATACTACATCCAAATCCATCCAACATATGTTAAGATCATCATCCATGGGTCTTTCTAGAGTTTCCTCTTCTTCTAGTAAATTTCCTAATGAATGTTCTGAAGATTCTGAGGAAGACTCACTGTCTGAGGATTCTTCATAGGAAGAAGATGATGAGGGGCCTAATGTACGTGGTGAAGCACTGAAAAGTCAAGGTGGATCTTCTCAGGGTTAACCCTTCTGATCAGATGTCTAGTATTTCTGGACGTCGGGAGCTACTAGTTGTTCAGTGGTATTTTGAACACTTGCACTCACAGGAGAAGAATGGCCTGAGGGTAAGGCGTCTATGAGGATTCGATTGAGTTCGGATCTCTACTTAGTCCTTGAAAATTGGTCTTGGGTATGCTTTCTAAGCTATTCAAGTGTTAGGGTTCCCCTTGTTGGTGAAACAAAGTGAATTTATGATGGATTATGTTATAGTGGATTTCACCACTCTAGGTGAATCACACTTTGTATGGCCTTCCCCTATCCCGCTGCAGACTCATTAGACCCTATGGAACACTTTTTATCCTTTGATGTTTCCTTGATCATCCCCACAAACATATGAAAAATGATATATGTGGCTTTTAAACCTATAACCACGTACATATGCGGGTTTGACCCATATAACCACGTACATCAGGATGTGTGCATAATCCAAATCCTTTTGGAGTTTTCCTTGACATGGATTTGACTCATTCGACTCCTGGCCTTCCCTATGCCTTAAGATCGCTCGGATTCGACCTTTCATTATCCCTTTGAAAGCTATATAAGGAACCCCTTGGTACATTGAAGGCATAAGAGAGAATTGAGAGCAACGAAACTATAGTCCATTGTTGCTGGAACTTATGCTTGAGTCTGCATCCCTTTGTCCCTTGGAGCACTTTTTTGTTCTTCCCAAGCTTGCCTTTTGCTTGTGAGCTTGCTATCAAGAGATGGAGGATTGAAGTGGTGGAGGCCCAAGTGGGGGATTCAATTTCTCCAGTTCGCAGACATGCCATCAGAGGTTGTATCTTGTAATCTCTAATTTATATTAATATAAATATCTTTTCCTGTCCAATGATGTGTATTTGAATCAATATTTTATCCATGGGATTATGTCAAATGCTTTTACATTATTGATTATATATGCTAGAATATATCTAACACCATGATATATAGAATGCTTGTATTGTTTACTTGTTGTTGAGGAAGTAGTATATCAATTCAAGTTGAAGATTGGAAAGCTCAATGGGGATCTACTTCAACCGTCCGGAATAAGGTACGAGGTCTGATCCTTTAGTGTTAGACATTTCATTTCTATTGCATATTGGAAAGGATTGATTTCTGGAGTCAAGATGTCTGTTGTGATACCCCAAGCCATAGGAATTTCTCTCTGTAGCAGAATTGGTGACTCCACTAGGGAGTTCCTAGTAGTTGTCCTTTGGGGGTTGTTTTCTCGTCATTCAATGTATTTGAATTGCTCTTTCTCTCTTGTTTCTGTGTCGGGTCTGAGGGCGTGCATGCCTGGTAGAGTCTGATTCATGTGAAGTCTATCTCAGCCTGTCTGTTGGCCTTGATTTTATGCATGTTTTCTTCCTGTACACGGGTTTTTGACTTACAGTCATGTATACACGTGGTTTCTTTTGCGATTTCCGCGTATACACGTGGGTTTACTGCGAACAGTCGCGTATACCCTTGATCTTGTCTTTTTGGGGAAGATAAATGGTTGCTGGGTGAATTCTGTTAGTTGCTGAGTCTCCTTTGGCACTGCCTGAGTCTGTTTAGACCTCTGTTTCTGACCAGAAACATTTTTTTTTTAGCCTAAATTTTTTTTTAGGAAAGTTCTTGTCATGGCATTTTTTATTTTTTGTTTGAGATTAGTGCATTAGAATTCTTTTACCTTAGTGCTTTGCTTGAGTGTTGTTTGGGTGTGCTTGCAGAGTCTAGGGGTCCTAGAATCATTCTTTTGCTTTTTGCATCTCTTTTATTTTCAAAAAATCCAAAAATATTTGCTTATCATCATGCATTGCATTTTGCACTTTGCATTGTACTTGCACTAGATCTAGATTTGCTTTGGAGTACTAGTTAGGACTTCATATAGGAAAATTTGCATTTATCATTTGAAGAAGAATTGTGCATTTCACATAGTATCATACCTTGTTTTCCTGGACACAATGCATTCGCATTGATTGTTAGGTGTGCATTTTACTTCTTGTTGCGTCATAACACCATTAGTTGCACGACCATATCCTATTTTTGAGTAATAAAGCCAACTAAAATCAACGCTAAATTAAAATGTATTACACTTTGTTCTTTTCTATGGTGCACCAACAAGTTTAGGTTTTAGGATCTTGGAATAGTTCATTGTAAGTCAATTCTCCAAGATCACTAAACAACAACATCTAGGTGTCTGTCCAGGTGAGTGTGTGAAATCCTTGGTATAACCCTTGTTCTCAGGATCCTCCTCTCAAACGGGAGTTAAGCATGAGGCAGTGTGAGCATTTATTGATTGGGATGACCCCTAGTCATAACTGAGTAGCACCGGAGATATTTTCAGGATTGTATTCGTATCTGGGGGCTCTTTTGAGAGTTTCAAGCTTTGCTACCCTGCCCATATGGTCAATCCCACCTGTGACTGTCTTCCTGAGCATTGATTATATTGAGGTGACCTTAGTGGCCTTACCTAGGATATCAAGGGGGTACTTGTAGAGGTTATTCTGTAGGTGTCCCAACCAGGTTGGGGTCAGACAGCACAGTCTATTTACGCGTTGAAGCTGAGGGCCACAATAATTGGTTACATACCTCCACTTGTTGTGTATGGGAGTCTCAAGCCTCTCCTAGGCGAGACATACCTGCTTCATTCAAGAGCTCACTTATCCAGCCCTTTTTTGCTTACATTTGGCTTTATATTTCATTATTGATTTCTCTTTGCATGATAGTTGGCCTAGGGTTTACATAAATAGAGAGTCTTTGCTATTTTTTCAGTCATTGTGGATTCGAGTGCAGTTCTGCGCCGTTCTCATCGTTTAGCAGGGCTGTCGCCTTCTACTTCTCCTCCTCCTTTGGGAGAGAGACCTAGACAGTCCAGGTGGACTATGTCACACATTGATTCACACACCATGGGATACCATTCAGAAGGTATTCCTAAACCACCTCCTCCCATTTGTGTAGATGATGGGGAATTTACACCTACTTACGATCCTTCACCCGACTTAGCTGAGTTAGGTCCTGTGATTTCTGAGATAGGAGCCTTGCATGATAGACCTACTCACCCTAGAGCTGATTCCCCTTTGACGCCTTACCAGTATGGCATGCCAAAGGACGCCGAGACTCATTTCGAACCCGCCACTACTAGCTATGGTAGTTATGGTACGACTGGTTTTCCTATGCATCATTTGACATTTCATGTCGAATCCGACTTTGAGCCTAGCACTATTCCTAGGCGCACTCTCATTCCTTACCATGAGGAGAGGTTTGGGAGCACTAGTCACATTGCACCTTCCGTCCCAGTGGTGGAAGCTACATCTTATATCCCTCCTAGGTCTAGGGTTAGCGATCCGATTAGGATACCATATCCAAGACGAGTGACAATAGGCGGTAGTACGTATCTTATTACTTATATTCCTTCATTCTTGGCCCCTAGTTCTTCAAATGTACATCCTCCACCTTATTCACGTGGTCGTTCGAGTTAGGACATGGCTACAAGTCAGGTCCATACTACGGTTACTAGACCGATTGTGTCTCAAGTTTACATACCGCCCATTTCTTTGAGAGGCTATGTTCATGCCTCTAGAGGTTAGATTGCTACTTCCGTGGCATATATCCCTACTTCTGGTATTTATATTCCTACTTTTGGGGCATATATTCCTACCTACGAAGTGTCTCATGGGGCATCGCATGCCATGACCTATGGACCTTATTATGGGATGCAGTATAGACAGGTTTCTTCACCTTACGGAGGCGGGTATTCACAACCTGCTTATTCTCCTAATTATGTCTTTGTAGCTCCTACTAGTCAAGGTCCACCTCATTATGGTGCTTCCATGCCACCCTATACGGGTCATACAGGAGGAGGGCACTATGGCCAAGGCCATGGTGGGAATCAACCCTATATGAACCAGGGAGCGGTCCATAGACCTCATCATCCTAGGATCCCTTTCCTCGCAATGCTTAATCTTCCTGACTTATCAAGACTTACGAACGATCCTGTGGCTCATGACCCGACTTGGCCGGCTGTCCCTACCAAGATTCCTTCGTACATACTTAAGTTTGAAGGAAAACCGAGAGAGGATCCGAGCGAACACGTTACTACATTTCACCTATGGTGCTCTTCGAATTCATTACATCAGGACTTAGTCCGTTTGAGACTATTTCAATGCACCCTCATAGGGCCTGCTGCAAAATGGTATATATAGTTACCTAAAGGTGGTTTCACTTTGTTCGATGACCTTTCGATGACTTTTCTTAATCATTTCCAGCTACCAGTGCGTTGTGACGTTGGTACTGAACTCTTGTCGACATTTCGACAAGACAAAGCCACCCATATTTCTGATCATATTCAAGAGTGGCGTAGATGGAAGAGATTAATTAAAGCCTTTATACCGCCGAAGTTCCTTCTCGAGTGGTTCCTCAAGTCATTATTGCCGTATATAGTGAAGGATGTTTCCACATTCGGAGTGTATAATGAGGAACAAGCGAGCTTTAGGGTGCAGGAACTGGACTTGATCTATGCTCAATCCAGTTTGTTGTATGATATTATTCCCAACACCCCTCATTCCAGTTTCTATCCCAAAGTCAAACCTGGACCCCATGCCGATGGCATTGTGGGTTGTGAAAGTGCGAAACCTACAGATTTGGTTGCAAAACAAGTTATCCAGTTGTCGCTCAACCAATCTGCTTTGGGACAAGCTACGGCTTCGTCTCAACCAGCCCAAGTGACAAATGTACTTTCTGTGTAATTGTCGGACCAGAAGGGTAACTAGCAGCCCGGATGAAATAGAAAAAAGGGTAAAAATAATAATCGAAAGGGTGGGAATAAGAATGAGAATGCTAACAATAATGACAAGAACGGTAAAAATGCTGAGGGGGACAAGCAAGCGAAACATAAGGTTAAATTCCCTTGCAAGTTATGTAAGGATGATCATCTCACTCACTTGCGCCCTCGGATTGATGAAGCTTCGAGATTCTTAGCACGAGGCCCAGCTGTGCTGACGAACCCATTACCGCATAACCAGAATATGAACTCAAAGTCCCATGACCAGTCTAGTGATGATGATCCACTAGAGGGTAGTGGTTTTGGGTGCATTAACATGGTTTGTGCTGCCAAGGTTGTGACTCATGTGAAAGATTATAGTTCGTCACAACCCAGCCTAGGCAAAGAGCCTGATCCACCAGGAACTCCTTTGCGCATTGAGAAACCTGCGGATAAACCTGAGGCTGCACCTCACATTCCTAAGGGAGTCCTTAAGCATTTGGGGCATAATCCAAATGCCCAAGCCGCCCAGAATTATACAGTTGTCGAGGATTTGGGCCATACTCCTTGTGCGATGTCTGCATTAGAAGTGCTTCAAAGTTGTCCTTCGCAAAGGAAGGCGTTGCTTTCTACTCTTTGTGTGAACGATGATGATTCTTCCTCTATGATCAAATTTGAAACCATAGGACATCAGCCTCACTTGCCCTACTATGTGTCTCTTTTGGTCCACGTAGAATGTCTTAATATGATCATCAAACGAACCGTGATTGACGAGGGAACTGCTACTTCTGTGATGTCTTTGGCCTGTTGGAAGGGTCTCGATTCTCCTGAGCTATCGAAATCAGTGACTATGTTAACTGCTTTTGATGGGAGATCTTTTAGGCCGCACAGTATCCTTCCTTCCCTTAAAGTCCATTTGGGGGGAAGATCGTTGCAATAGAGGTTGAGGTGGTTGATGCACCCCTTGACTATAATCTCCTGCTGGGTAGGAATTGGATGTATAGTATGCAAGCCATTGCTTCTTCCTTGTTCCATGTTGTATGCTTTCCACATAATGAGAATATTGTAACAATTGATCAAATGGAATTTAAGAATCCATCTGTTACCACATCTTCGGGAGCTACAATCCCGATTGTTGAGCACTCTCAGCCGGCAATTGGGAGTGTGGGTGTAGGCATGTATCCATCCCTCATGGGAAGCTTTAGTTGTCCTGCACCGATCCTCATGATAGGATCTTGTTCCGATGAGGCTTCAACATCTATGACCTCGGTGTCTTTTCGCATGACTCATATGGAAGATCCTTGGATTCTTCCTACATCGAGTACTTCGAGTGAGCCCATCGAGATGAGCGTGCCGTTGCCTACAGCTATGATAGCTTATCAAGCTAATCTCAAGAATGTTGCAGAGCCTTGTTCTTCCTCTTCGTGGATGGAGGAGGAAGACCCCTATGTACTGCCGGCATGGGCAGTACAGTCTTCTCATGCCCACGACTATCGAGGCTATGTCGGGAATTCAGCCACCATGGGAGGAACTTCATCATAGATCATACTTTCTTCTAGCGCTTGACCATTTGGAGCATGAGGATTATAGGGAGATTCTTAGTCAGAAAGTTGGTAGGCCTATGATTCCATTAAGCTCTCTTGGTCTGATGGCTGATGGAAACATGGCGAACATATCGGCAATGATTCCTATCAAAATTTCTTGCAATCCTGGCACAATAGCGAATGTCTATATTGGGGCGGAATGTTCCCATGCTGAGATTCTAGAATATACCAAGCTATTCAAGTAATTCCGTGATATTTTTGCTTGGTCTTACAACGAGATTCCAGGTATTGACCCTATAATTGTCGAACATGAGATTAATATTTACCCCAATGCTAAGCCTGTTCGAAAGCGTTTACATGCCATGAATCCTAAGAAAGCACCTGCCATTAAGGCAGAGATAGAGAAGCTGTTGAAAGTCGATTTCATCTATCCCGTTCGCTTGATGGAATGGGTTTCAAACCCCATTTTGGTGGATAAGAAGTAGGGAGCGATCCGTATATGCACTGATTTCCACAATTTGAATCGTTCCTGTCCTAAGGATAACTTCCCCACACCATTTATAGATCAGATTTTGGATGAGTGTGTGGGTAGCAAGGTGTTCTCCTTTATGGATGGCTTTTCTGGGTATAATCAAATCCAGATTAAAACTGAGGACCAACACAAGACTGCATTTATTTGTCCTTGGGGAACATTTGCATATCGAAAAATGCCTTTCGGCCTTAGAAACGCCGGAGCTACATTTCAGCGGGAAATGACCTTGATCTTCCACGATCTCAAGTCTATTATTGAAGTATTTTTGGATGACCTTGCTGCTCATTCTCGTATGAGAATGTGTCATCCCTATCACTTGATATTGGTATTCGAAAGATGCTGGCACTATTCAGTTAGACTCAATCCTCATAAGTGCATCTTTTGTGTGAAGCCAGGTCGTTTGTTAGGATTCATCATTTCGGAAGAGGGTATAAGAGTCGAACCTTTGAAGGTTGAGGCAATACTTCAGTTGTCTCCCCCGAAGAATATTCATCATCTTCAGTGTTTGCAAGGCATGGAAAACTTATTACAAAGATTTGTTGTCAACTTTGCCAATTTGAATAGAGGCTTCATGCGTCTCTTGAAGAAGGATACTCCCTTTGAGTGGGATGAGCGAGCCCAGGAGTCCTTTGATGCACTTAAGCAAGCCCTAGCATCGGCCCCAGTGATTAGTCCTCCAAATTATAGCCGTGATTTTCTATTATATGTGGCCGTGTCTTTAGAGATGATTGGTATGGTTTTGGTTCAAGAGGATGAGGAGCTCCAAGAGCATGTCATATATTATCTGAGCCAAAACTTTATTGATGCAGAGATTCGTTATTCTCATGTCAAGAAGCTTGATTTGGCTACCGTACATGTGGCTTAGCGTTTGAGACATTATATTCTCCTTCGTCAGACCTTGGTTGTGGCCCATGTCAATCTGTTTCCGTTCGTCCTCACACGAAGGATGATTGGGGGAAAGTATAATAAATGGATTGTCATTCTGCAAGAATTTGATCTCGAGTTTGTTTCAGCAAAATCAAAGAAGTATTTAGTCTTTGCAGAGCTCATATCGGACTTTGCGAGTGAGAACAAGGAGTTGGTATGTGAAGATACATTTTTTGATGAACACATCTTCTTAATATCTACGCTAGACCCATGGTACGGGGATATCATAGTATATCTGCAAACATAGAGGACCCCTACTCACCTCTCGCGAGATGAACGATGATGATTACGTCACGTCTCTAAGAACTACCTTATAGTGGACAATACTTTGTACCACCGTGGGGTAGATTCCATTTTACGACGTTGTTTAACTCATGACGAGGATGAGGTTGTGCTGAATAATTTCCACGAAGGGGTGTGTGGTGGTCATTTATCTGGGCTGTCTACAGCTCTAAATATTTTGAGAGTAGGTTATTTCTGGCTATCGATCTTTAAAGATTGTGTTGATGCAGTCAAGAGGTGCCACCCTTGCTAGATGTTCACATGTAATATGCGCTCGAAGCCTACCCCGTTACATCCCATTATCACCGTCGGTCCCTTCACTAAGTGGGGGCTTGATTTTATGGATTGCAACCCAGCTTTGGCTGGGGGGCACCATCATATTATAGTGGCTGTGGATTACTTCACAAAATGGGCTGAGGCTATGCCTACAGTAAAGTCCGACAATGAGATAGCTGCTCACTTTGTATTCAACCAAATCATTACTCAGTTTGGGATTCCAAAAGAGCTTGTCACTGACCATGGCTCGCACTTTCAAACCGTATCATGGAAGAGTTGGCATCCAAGTTAGGGTATAAGCAAGAGCACTCCTCTTCTTACTACCCCCAAGCGAATGGACAGGTAGAGGCAGTGAATAAATCACTCAAATCCATTCTCCAACGAACCATCGCACAAAGTAAGACCAATTGGCACATTATGTTATATCCTTCTTTGTGGGCATATTGAACCGCAGTTAAGACTGCCACTGGTTTTTCTCCATATCAGCTTGTACATGGAGTGGAGTCCATATTTCCGGTTGAATGCGAGATTCCTTCGTTGAAGCTAGCTGTGGAACTCTTACCAAACACTTCACCTTTGGAGGAGAGTTTAGTTCACCTTGAGCAACTTGATGAGCAGCGTCGGGATGCCTTGGTGGCTCTAGAGGTTAATAAGCATCGCGTTAAGGTCCAATACGATAAATCTGTCTGTCCAAGAGTGTTTAGTGAAGGAGACTTGGTCCTTTTGTGGGATCAACCAAAATAACCCTTGGGAGCAAGGAAGTTTAATCCTATGTGGAGTGGTCCTTATGTGGTCAAGTGTGTGTTAGAGAAGGGTGCCTATGAGTTAGTGGATTACGAGGGGATAGCTTTGGTGGAGCCTAGAAATGAGCTCTATCTCAAAAAATACTATGCATGATCTTTAGCCAAGGCTGCTTGTTGTATATTATTGTACATCTTTGCGTAGTTAGGTCTTTTTCTTATCGTGATCAGGTTTGTGATTAGTTTCCGTTTCTTTTGGAAGATGTCAATGGAATCTTCCACCTACATAGGATTCGCGGATGGTGCAAGCTGTCACACTCAACATTCAGCCTCCGCTGCTTGGGTGATTTATACTCCTATGGGTCAAGTATTGTCTTCAGGAGGTGTATGTCTACAGCCATCTTCCAACAATGTTCCTGAATATAGCTCCATTATTGAGCTTCTACGGGATTCCATTCTACATGGTGTTCTATCTCTTGAGGTACGTCTTGATTTAGAGTTAGTAGTGTCACAGCTCAATGGTTTGTACCATGTTAGAGATCCGACATTCTTAAGAAGGTTCTTACGTGTGAGATTGCTAGAACGACAATTTGATAGTATAACATATATACACATTCCAAGAAATAATAATCAAATTGCTAACTCATATGTTAACTACATGTTAGATTGGCATTTGTCTCATTCATAATAAATTAATCACAAACACAATTTTTACTCATGTAAATAAATAAATCGATCACCATCAAACTTTTTTATATACATCAAAAATGTGGTAATACATAGTGTCATAATACAAAATTGGGGCTTTTCAGGCCACCATCATATAATACATGATAGTACAAAACATATACACTCCCAGGTGTCTAATATTGTGGAGGAGGAGGAGGGTGGTGATCATGGAACGTCACTACGGCTCTAGCTAGCTGTCGGAATAAACGCACCCATGCGCGTGGTACACCGACCACTTGCCGCTGTATGGCCTCAGGAGATTCCTCGACTTGCACCATGGGAACTCTATGAGTCAGTCTCACAAAGTTGGTATGAATGCTCTGGAGTATTCGCTCTACATCCACACCCGTGATGTCATCTCCTCCTCCCCTCCATCTATGACAAGGGAAGCCTTCTAGCTGTCATGGTCCCACATATGCATCCAAATGGTAGATGTCACTATGTATTGTCACGCAAAAACATGTCTTTTTGATTCCACATAATCAAGAAAATACAAAAAAAATGAAATAACTCAAAAAATTTAAAAACAGTGAGGGTCGAGATTCGTTACCTATATCACCATGTGCCGATCCTGGTGGCAATGGCATGTCCGTATCCCCCCAAAAATATATCCCCGCATAGGGGTAGTCATCTATAGCAACGATCTGTCATCGCCACCATGGAAAGAAGTCAGCTGGATATGGGTTGGCCACCCTACCACCCCCCAGTCTACGCATAGCATCTTCCCAATGCCATTGGGCTAGATCTCGAACCCCGTGGAGAGGAATGTCCACTCTAGGGCTGAATCCTTGAACACACTCGAAGAAAAATGTGCTCAGAATATTGCTGAACCCGAATTTCGGTACCCTGCCTACCTTACACTCACTGAGCTGGTGTTTCATGTTGCTCAATAGAGTCGTACTCTAGTCATAGATGGTGGGTCTCATACACTCCACTGCGTAGAACATCAGTGGTCGCAAGGCCTGATGGAGTGATGCTAAACCTGCTATCCTACCCAGCGTCAATAATATGGCCTTTAGGCCCAGCACCTGTATAGCATTGGTGGGGACTTGACTCCCCACCTTCTCAGTATCTGGGTAGTAGTACACAGCTATGTACTCATCAATAGTTAGACTACCTCCTGGCCCACCTCGGGAATGAAGGTTCACCACCTCCCCTCATCTAGAAAGACATGTGATAAAGTATATTTCCTCCACCTCTATGGTGAGGGACATCCCATCTATACGGAAGGACTCCGAGTCTGGATCCCAATAGTCTACCAGCATCTGTAGTAGTCTTGGTTTGGCCCTCAAACCACCAAGACACCAAAACTTGTAGAGTCCGCATGCACGTAAAGCTTACTAAGCCATTAAGTCGGCCCTTACTACTTCCTCTACTTCACCATGCTCGCACTCTCTCCACTCTAGCACCATCCTGCAAGAAAAATTGGAAATTTTCCCATTATTTTATTGTAAAACCATATGCACGGCCTCATACATGACTATTTTGCAAACATCCACGTATGTACGCGGGTTTGAGGCCCTTTTCCGCGTATAGACATCCCTATATGCGGAAAAAACCTCGATATCTATGTGGGCTGTAGCGCTCATGTATAGATGGCCTAAAAAATTCATTTAACCATGAAAATCTAAAAAAATTATATCAAAATGCAAGAAGAGAGCATGAGTAAATACCTAGAAGAAACGGTTGTGAATTCCGCTGGCTGGATCTCTTGGAATTTGCAGTTGAAAATCAGAGCTAAAACGGGTAAAAGTTTCAAATGATTTATATTTTTTACTATTTATAGAAAAAATTTCAAATATTTGAAAATTTTTACCCCTTTTCTATAGTTTTGACATTTTCTAACCATTTTGGACCGTTTTTGACATAATTGGTGTTGTAGATGACCTTTTTCAGAGCCATTTCAGCCATTGGATTGACCCGTTAGTGCTTATCTCAAGTATCATGTCTAAACTGGCATATAGGTTAGGTTCACCACCATTTGAATTATGCATGACCTTATGACCATATCACCATGACCTTAGGTACGAACCCACTCTATTATGTCATAGAACCTTCTTACTGCTTTAGAAGTGGCATGATGTGAGTTGTAGAGCTTCACCTTACATGGGTACCCTAGTTAGCGCCTTATTTGCATTTGGTTCCCATGCCGACATTTTCTCCTTTAGGGTGTGGGAGTCCATTGTATAGTACTGCCATGACATTTCGCAAGAGCCTCAAACCCCTCTTGATCTTATGCTGGCCTATTTCCCTCAGGACTCCCTTATGTCAAGGTGTGAATGCATTATCATGAGATTTTCCTATCTAATTGAGCTTTATGCCGGCTCCCCTGACATTGTGTTTCAGCCATATAGCCTGAGCTTGTCTCATGTCTATCCATGCAGAGCCATTTTTTACAACCATGGGTCTTTCTAGAGTTTCCTCTTCTTCTAGTAAATTTCCTGATGAATGTTCTGAAGATTCTGAGGAAGACTCACTGTCTGAGGATTCTTCAGAGGAAGAATATGATGAGGGGCCTAATGTAGGTGGTGAAGCACCGAAAAGTCAAGGTGGATCTTCTCAGGGTTAATCCTTCTGATCAGATGTCTAGTATTTCTGGACGTTGGGAGCTACTAGCTGTTCAGTGGTATTTTGAACACTTGCACTCATGGGAGAAGAATGTCCTGACGATAAGGCATCTATGAGGATTCGATTGAGTTCATATCTCTACTTAGTCCTTGAAAATTGGTCTTGGGTATGCTTTCTAAGCTATTCAAGTGTTAGGATTCCCCTTGTTGGTGAAACAAAGTGAATTTATGATGGATTATGTTATAGAAAATTTCACCACTCTAGGTGAATCACACTTTGTATGGCCTTCCCCTATCCTGCTACAGACTCATTAGACCCTATGGACCACTTTTTTTCCTTTGATGTTTCCTTGATCATCCCCACAAACATATGAAAAATGATATATGCATCTTTTAAACCTATAACCGATACATACGCGGGTTTGACCCATATAACCGCGTACATCGGGATGTGTGCATAATCCAAATCCTTTTGGAGTTTTCCTTGACATGGATCTGACTCATTTGACTCCTGGCCTTCCCTATGACTTGATATCACTCAGATCCGACCTTTCATTATCCCTTTGAAAGCTATATAAGGAACCCCTTGGTACATTGAAGGCATAAGAGAGAATTGAGAGCAACGAAACTACAGTCCATTATTGCTAGAACTTATGCTTGAGTCTGCATCCCTTTGTCCCTTGGAGCACTTTTGTGTTCTTCCCAAGATTTCCTTTTTCTTGTGAGCTTGCTATCGAGAGATGGAGGATTGAAGTGGTGGAGGCCCAAGTGGGGGATTCAGTTTCTCCGGTTCGCAGACGTGCCGTCAGAGGTTGTATCTTGTAATCTCTGATTTATATTAATAGAAATATATTTTCCTGTCCAATGATGTGGATTTGAATCAATATTTTATCCATGGTATTATGTCAAATGCTTTTACATTATTGATTATATATGCTAGAATAGATCTAACACCATGATATATAGAATTCTTGTATTGTTTACTTATTGTTGAGGAAGTAGTATAGCAATTCAAGCTGAAGATTGGAAAGCTCAATGGGGATCTACTTCAACCATCCGGAATAAGGTACAAGGTTTGGTCCTTTAGTGTTAGACATTTCATTTCTATTGCATATTGGAAAGGATTGATTTTTGGAGTCAAGCTGTCTGTTGTGGTACCCCAAGCCATTGGAATTTCTCTCCGTAATAGATTACCAGGAGCTGCTTGTACAAAACAAGTGGGAGGGATGGTTGTCATGTCTTCTATAGGTCATGTTGAAGACATAGAAGCTTGTACATGGATTCCAGTAATTATAGGTGATCTATTAGGAGGAGGTTTATTAGGGTTTATCTTTGATATATTTCAAAATGGACCTCATTCTAGTGCCATTTGTTGACAAGCCCAATGTGTAGGTTGTTGGAAAAATATACAAGGCAGTCAACAGGAGGAAATAGTCCAACCAAAGGCTTCGAATAGTTCCCATATAGAGAATACTCTATCCTCGAGTTGTTTGGAATGACTATATCCTATGGATACAAGGCCTCCATTGGCACAAAATATTCGAGATCTAGAAGATCTCCTATGAGGATAAGTGGGAAAATATTGAAATGTGAAGGATTCCTAACTAATTGCTTAAGGACACTTAAACATGATGAGTAAGAGATTCAAGATAGATTTATTGCAACATATAACAGATGAAAGGGAAAATTTACTTAACGTGCAAACATGCAAATCAAGGTTACTCCTTTCAACTGTCTTTATACTAACTCAACAAATAAAATTGCCAAGAATTTTGTCCAAAGTATTAGAGATATGCAACAAACCCAAGAGACAGTATTAATTCACAAATCAATATTCAAATATTAATAACCAATTATCAATAAAATGAAATATAATGTACATCAAATAAATACATTCACTTGATACACATTCCACATGTCATACTAGTAAAAAAAATTAGTACTTAAACCATCATATTAATGAAAACAACTAATAATCAATAGGAAAATAGATCAAGAGATGAACTAAAATTCATTAAAGACATTCAATGAATAACCATAAGACATAATATGAAATGACCGTAATTTTATTAGTCTGCAAAAAATTACAAAGTGATAAAACCACAAGCTTTCCTACTATGATCTGGTAGTCCTTTCTCCTCTTCATTCCTTAAGATTTTTCTATGAAAAGTCTCTGCAGTACTTGGGAAATTTATCCCTTAAAAATTATTACAAATTTTACAATAAAATAAAATTCCTAAAACGTGGGATAAAAAAATCAAATAGTTTTAAGATTGGTCAAGGGAAGAACACCCCTTGGCATGTAGGTTCATAAGTTCATCAATCTCCTGGAAATGGGCATGCCTCAAGTGGATTTCTATTTTACAAATATGGGAGGAAATCTCCCTCTTTTTGTTTTTCTTCCACTCTTTCACGAACACCTGTATTTGAGCTATCAAAGCATGAAAGATCTCGGTCCATCTCTCAATATTCTTGCATCGTGATCCAATTTACTTGCTGGATCAGTTCCTTGGAAGCATCAAAATGGAATTCCACCAATTCCAGCTGGAGCTTAGGTGAAGGAGCATGACTAATACAATCCAAGTTTCATGCTTTCCTATTTCTGATTTTCGAAAATCAGGAAATGAACATTTAGCCAGGAAAGAATGTGGGGGTTCCATTTTCGATATGGGAAGGGAAGAGTTGGAAGTCCAAAAGGTAAAAAAAATCATAAATTAAAAACGATGTTACTGATATCCGGGATCTGAATGTCGAAAATTGGAAATCGGGAGAAAACCAAACAACTTTAATAAAATCGTAGTTTCTGATTTTCGTCACCCAAAAATTAGAAAGCGGAAATCGAAATAGGGACTATTCTTTATTTGAAAAGATAAGGTTTTTGAGATCCGAATGTCAGAAACCGTAGATCGAAAAATAGACTTCAAATTACCTCCAAAAAAGGGATTTCTACTTTCGAAATTCAAAAAGAGGGGATCAGAAACTCTTAATAATAGTTAAAAAAATGTAAAAAAAGGGTCACGAAAGCCAAAAAAGAATCCAAAAAAAAAAGGTCTACAGAAGGAATTTTTCGATCCAAACATAATACTTGCAACTTGATAGCCTCCGTAATTGAGGTATGGCTAGAAAAACTAGTCAATGGGGGCCTTCATTTTGATGACTCAAAATGGGGATCTGTTGCACATAGCAATATAAATCCACCATGGCACCATTGGCCCCACCACACAATGAGACCAAGTGGATAAAGGGAAAACACAACTCGACCATCGAATACAACAATAGAAAGAGTAGGGGATCAACAAATCGAGGATGTTGCACCGATAGACGGAGTAGGGGACAAGAAAAGAGGGTGCCACAACAAAACGAGTAGAAAATTGAGTAGAGATCCATAAACGAAGTAGACACAAATCCACCAAACCAACAGGCCAACAAGGGAAGACCAGCAGACCAAGCAGGGCACCAGCTGATCGAGCAGTCGAACAATTTGCGCAAATCGACGAAGGGCATTGAACACTCTACGCATCGAATAGGGAAAACAATAATGAAAACAATTAACAATGGCATTTCGTTAATACATATATTAATTTTGTTCGTCTAAACAACTTTTCGGTCGAAAAATGTTTCAACCAAGAATCTCTTTCAGCCAAACATGCATTCAATCAAAAAAATATCTACCAGATGTTATTTTCTTAGCCATCTGTGCAAGGTGTGCATTGCAAGGCACATTGTTAACATTAACTTTCGTTCAAACAAGTTTTTTAGTCGAAAGATAGTTGTATGTTTTCGGTCAAAAACATGCATTAGTTCAGCCAAAAGGTGTTTCAATATGGATTCTGAAAATCGATTCTCACCTAATAGACACCCAGGTTCATGATTTCACCCTAAGGAATTTCCCATTCAATAGTTTAGTAGGCCGAATTTTAGGATCATATTCCATAATCTTGGCTATCCAATGCCCCCTCTCTCCCTCACTATTAGGCTATACTAGAATTTCTTTAACTACACCATTAGGTACATATGTTATAATTTTTTAATGTAGTAAGTAAATTCTAGAAAAATTTAGAGCTTTCCAATGTATTATATTTAAGATTTGAATCTCTTGGGGTCTTACTAAAGAAAGAGATAGGTTCTTCAAAACCCTTAGAATTATTCTCTAAAATTATTGCAGCTATTGTATCCAAAGATGCAAAAGAAAAGGTTAAGAATTCTTTCAAAAGTATGTACTTACTAGCACCAGAGATTCAGTAAGGACCTATCTTATCTTTTCTATTATGATTATTTAATAATACTCCCTTGTCCGCCTTAGCAATTTTCTCATTTTCCTATTTTAGGATGATGTTGTCACTTTCCTAATGCTATTGCGATGTTATTTGCGACCCACTAGCCACTGGATGCACTTGCATGCATACGTTTAGGAGCTATGTAGACCAATCCCTATATTTTAGCAACCAACTTAGTGTTATGGGAGTCTCACCTTCAGTTCACCCTCACCTGAGTGGAGTCAATATCCAATGGCCATTTCCAGTTAGCCAAGTCTCTTAATATACCACTTTTGCATGGGATTTGCATGATTTAAGTATAAAGGTTCCCATGCCCACCTACCAGACCCATTTATATGTTATTAACTGATTCAGTTGTCCATAATTTCACTAGTGATGTCTACTATGATGATATTTACAAAGTTAGTCATGTCTACAGTGAGGGATCTGAATCATCCTTGGGTAATTTGAATTTCCTCCTTTTATTACGTATTGTTCATATACATATTAATGATAATGGTTACTATTTAATCGCTTCCAATTTGTGTTTCTTCCATGGTTAATTTATGTAGAAATTTTGAAACCTTAATGTCATATACAATTTTATAAACAAGGTAAGGATCTAGGCACAAAATTAACCTCATAAAGAATTGCAGAGAGTTAGCATAAAGAAGAAGAAGAATGATGAACACATGAAGAATGACTCTCAATAATCTCTATGTTATTCATTAAAGAATAATGAGGTTACATAAATAATACATCATCATGGAGGAAAATAGAATTTCCAAGGATGCAACTCAGACTAGCTTATAAAGTGGGCTTACTAAATATATAAAAAAACCCCCGAAGGTGACAAAAACACTTTCCAAACCTATCAAAGAGGTCATGAATTAGCTAAAGAAAGTGGGATAGCTAATGAGTGATGGAAAGGATTTCTAATCATGTATTTTGGAGAGAAAATCATCGAGTATGGGTTGGCCACAAAAGATAGTAGTTTCCAATCAACTAGCTTTTTCCCAATCCAGTGAAAAGTTGAAAAAGAAGGAAAAAAGTAGTATTAAGGTAGGAATGGACCCTTTCTATTATGGACAGTCAATAAAGTAACAAAATCTTATCCAATATATTTCTAAGTGTGATCCATAGGCTAATGATGGAAAGTGGTGGTCAAATATGACAAAATATGGACAACTACCTAATATAGTACCTAGGAAATTAATCAAAATGACTAATTATTATATCCTAAGTCTATAGGTGGGTTTTTAACATTCCAACACCCCCTCTTAAGCCCAAATTTGTGTGGGTAAAAATGAAGCCAAAATTTAGGGGCCAGAAAACTTAGGCCTTATGGTCACTGATGCCAGGCTCCCTTGTTACACACTTTAACTAGAATGTCAAATTATTTATTCGTTTCTAACTTTATCCGAACCGCTAAATCTAGCCAACTAGGCCAATGTCCCAAGAAGCGCTTAATGAAGAGCGGACTCAAACGTCGATGAACTGGATCTCATAAAATTTTGCATTCATCCTTCTGTGTTAGTCACCTTGGTAGTTCAATGAGTGGAATCCTTCGCAAGCATTGGATCTTGATCCACCGAAATCAACGATGAACTCCAAAATACTGTAAAGAATATTCAAACAAAATTCTTCTTCCAGACTTTATTCTTAACTTCCTTGCAAGTTGGATCAGCAGAATTGCTGATGACCATCAGATCTAGATCCAGTCAGATCGATGGTGGACTTCAAAACAAAGTGAAGCGGATTTGACAGAAATTTCGCATCCATTGAGATTTACGAAACCCTCATAAGTTCTCCCAGTGGAATCATTGTGCATTGTTGATCTAATTTGATGATCAATCTATCCCGTTGATATTCAATCACTTCAAAATGATTAGTTTTAAATTCTGCAACCCGACCTCTCCTTTATCTTTCGCACTCTTTCTCCAACGGAATAAACCTTATATGTTTATATTTGACCACCTCTATTCTCCACCCTATGATATTTAGTCATACGGATGATTAGTTTATGGTTATCCTAGGCATAAATTTTATTTGCAGAATCGATCTTCAGGTGTAGATCTGTTTTAGTCACGATCTCAACCTTCCACATATGCACATACTTAGTTTTTTATTATCATCGATCTTCGTTTCCCTCCCTCTCAGAAGTCTTAATTCACAAACAATATTATGGACTATTAATAGAGATTTAATCAAGAATTCATTTCATGAAACCACACGTTCATACAGAGTTATAATTTCATACAGTGATATGCCAAAATAGGATTTTTCATTCACTCATTGAAACTGTGCATACAAATTTGTCTCAGAACATGTGTTTTGATCACCTTAGGCATTATACATATTTAATTGGCCTCTTCTCCTTCTGTTGCATTCCTTACTAAACTCTCTATCTCTTCCTCTATTGCCCCTATCTATCTATCATATCCATTCTTATATCTTGTTCTATATCCTATTCTTTTCCTTGTAGGCGTACATATATACAGAATTGGATTCATGAACCAATTCTAGTTCAAATCCTCAATACACTCAACAACATGCTTAATTAACTCAAACTCACAAACCTATCTTATGACTTGATTCCATTAGATGAGGGTTCTGTTACATGACTCATCAATGACTCATCACTCACCTAGTGACTCACCATCCATCTAGAATCACATATTTTACATAGGTTTAATTACAATTTGATGGTTCAAAGACCATCAATTTAGAATTGAAGACCCCTTCTAGGTCTGATCAAACATTGAATCTTGTAGTTTGTTGGAGGGAAGAATGCTCCTACATCAGTCACCCTTTACATTATTCATCCATGTGAACTGAGGAAATAGGGAAAGCCTCATGGGAACAATACCCTCCCTAAAAAAATGGATATGAAAGGTAAACCAAAAATTATTCTCTCCAAACTAGATCTTGATGTCTAGAGTAATCTTCTTCTTGGGAAGAAGTTGAATCTACTCCACTAGATCAAGAACATAAATAATTGCATGATGGAAAATGAAACCATATAGAGAAACTGATATCCATTGATAAGAATAGGCATACATGAATCAAAGCTCTTGAAGCATCAATTGAGAGTTGTAATCATATCCAAGTAGGTGAGAAAAGTGTCCAAGCGAATGCATAAGGTATCCAACTTCATTTTCATTGAGAATAAGTGTGACATGACCATGTAGGAAAAAGGAGGAGGATTTAGATCAATGAGAGTGAATACAGAGATTATGCCCACACAAGTTGCATAGAACAACTCCCGGTGTGTTTGGAATAGAAAAACATCATGGGGTATAGGTCCCGCTACCTTTATGATTTGCTCTCAGGAAGAGAGTCTCACAAAAATGTTAAAGATCTATTTAAATTTCTAAGTCAATAAAGAAGTAAAACCTATTTATGAAATTTTAAAGAAATTATAAGTTAAGATATAACTTACGCCTATCTAGAAACTACTAAAATTAATTTAGTAACTACTGAAATAGAAATTGATTTAACAGACAAAACTAACAAGCTACAAAATTCCTATCCTCGCTAGGAGCATGATTAAGATGAGCATCTGATGTATGAAAGAATAATTATATTATTGTTTATTTAAATAAAATTAAACAAGCAGTAGTATATTGAGCACATCAATATGACAGTTCAAATGAACTATTTGACTATCCATATATTGTTTATACATCAAATTCGCTATCATTCCAGTTAATTGAAATAAGAATTTGAACAATCAGTAAAAGAAAAATATTTATTAGATTCAAATTCTACTGTATGCATAGAAAAATATTACATGATACACTCAAGTAAATGAAATGAAGGCAGTTCTGATCTCTTCATACTTTGAACTATTTTCCATAAAAGGTTAAAAGAAATTATCGATACAAGTCGAACAGAAATATGGATAGCAGTCTCTCAAGATCTGTTTACAAACAAGCATTTCAACAAGAAAATAGCTTCAAAAACATATTCTCTTAGCTCTCTCTCTGTGTTGAAGAAACCTTCCCCCAAGTCTCAGTCAAATTAACTCTGCTTAAATAGACAGAATACTTCATAACAATTTCCAAAAATTGCTCTTACAGCTGGATGCAATTGAAACTTTATGGAAAATATTCTCTAATCAGGCATGAATTTCTCCTAACCTATTGATAGATCCTCAAAATAGTCCATGATTAGGGGTAAAATACCCCATTTTTGAAGTGGGTTTTCAACTATTTTTTCAGATTCCTTTTGATTTTCCCAAAATCCTCCATGCAAAAATGCGTCTCCCTGCTTGTGCGCAATGGACAGCTGCAGATCATCTATGTGGAGATTTACATTGGTGAATTTGTATCTTATTGATGAAGGAGATCCATGCAATGAAGACCTGCACATTCACAAGAAATATAACGTAAATTAAAGGGAAATTCATTCATTAAGAAATTCATTGCAAGGGTCAAAGAATTTTCCTAGCAAATCAAGTTAAAATATTAGAATTTGTTTAGACAAACATGCTAATAGTCAAATATCTTTGTGATTTTGGAGCATAAGAGAACACGTAATTCTTCTATGTAACAAGTTAATATAATCTGGTACCTTGTGATCTCATGGCGATATGCAACAATATAATGGCGATTTGTTGTAACTCTATCATGATTTTCAGCCTGTTAATTATTTGATCTCTATCATAAAACAATCATTTACTTTAATTTTCATTTGTTATCATTTTGCTGATGAAATGAAGAGACACAGGAAAACTCTGGATGATTTGGTGCATCTTTTATAGCAATGTTCTCTGAATTCTCGAATAGTTAGTTACAATCAATTTTGATTTTGTTAAACGTGAAAATCTCTCAAAATTGAGCTGACAATTATCACACAATGAGAACATAGATTGCCCAATTAATGATAACTTGGTGATAGATTTATTTAGTAAATTCTGTGTGATTTGACAGGATTGGTGGATCTTAACTCTTTGACATGATTTTTCTTTTACTGGTGAGTTAAATTGTTAACATATGGATTCTTACGTATGTGTTTAAGAGTTGAATGAAATGTAGCCATTTACCCTTACGATCATTGCTCTTGGTATTATTATATTTTCAAGATAAGAACAAAACGTAAAAAGTGTGACATTATTTCCCTGCACCATGGACTAATCTTTTCAAATGTTGTGTGGCAATGCAAATAGTTTTGTTAGCAGAAAACTTCAATAGAGAGATAACATAACATTTTATACTCCTGCAAAAACGGCATTCAATGATAATTTTTTAAGCTGAACCTTATTGCTTAGCTTCCTCCATATCTATGTTTACTTTGGACCAATCCATATGCATTTAATACAACCCCTCGTGATCTCTATTATGAGACATGCATTCAAAACTTCAAAAGAATGATGGAGTATTCAACATATATTCAAAACATTCCTTTAATATAATTATTATCTACTTGAACATGTATGCAATTGATAACTCATTTGCTAACAATGCAAAATTAATAAAATGAGTAGAGCAAGCAACATGTATTTAAGAATCTAATGACAACCTTCATTTGTAAATATTATTTAAAAGAAAATATATTTAAACTTTTTTTTATTTTCTTATTGCATTTTAACCAATGAAAGAAACATAAATGAAAATTTCAATGTTTCAAGATTTCAAACGCTCATTAAAAAGAACTACAAGAAAGTTGATATTTATGAGGGGTAACTTTTGGTAGAGTGATAAAAAAAAAACTTAGTTATTAATAAAAATGTGATATTAAGTTTTCTTAATCACTTTAAAATGACCAGTAAAATATATATTATTATAGATTCTCATTATAATATTTTTCTTATGTGCAATATTTTGAATGAGTATTTGAAAAGTAAAGGCTAAGAAAATTTTGAGAGCTTGAAAGGGTACACATTTATTAATAATATTCAAAGTGTGTGGTTTTTACGATGTGAACTCAATCAGCTATAATAAGTCCAAATTGAATTATTTTAAAATCTTGATGAGATTTTCACTTAACCAATAAAGCAATGAAGGTGTAAACTTTGCAAGTATACTGAAGCATCACGTCAATCCAATTTGCAATCAAACAATCTAAAATGAGAATGCGCGAGTATCATCAAGCAACCAAGACACCATAAAACTCAAACGACTAAGACAAACCTCATTACCAAATCCTTGTTTAATAGAAACCTAGTCAAAGAATGTATAATACAAAGAATGAGGGATCGTCGAAAGATAACCATGAAATCACTTATCAAATCAAGCAAGATGAAAGAAAAGAAAACCAAAAGCAAGTATTCACAAATTTTTAATGGGGTCCCTATGATTTCGTGCAAAATCAAGGGTAGTTGTTGGGGTGCCAACAAGACCTTGTCTCTTTAGATATGAAATCATCTTCAATTTCCACTCTGAATAGCTTCTGAATGCAGTTAGAAAAGGAACTGATAATTTCGAATCCATACTGAAGTTGTACTTGCAAATCTAAAATAGAGGATTAATTACTAAGCTCCCTAACCTCTCATACCATGTAGAATTCTAAATCCTTGATGACATATAGAATTTTATAAACAAGCTAAGGATTTAGGCACACAATTAACCTCATGAAGAATTACAGAGAATTGACATAAGGAAGAAGGAAAATGTTGAACACTTCAAGATTGAATCTTAATAATCTCTGTTTTATTCATTAAAAAATAATGAGGTTACATAAATAATAAATCCTCATTGAGGAAAATAGAATTGACAAAAAGATAACTCACACTAGCTTATAAAACAAACTTACTAAATATATGAAAAGACCCCAAAGGTGACAAAAACTCTTTCCAAACCTCTCAAAGAGCTCACTAATTAGCTAAATTATTATAACTTTAATGGGAATGTAAAAAATTTATTTAAAAAAAATTAATATACATGGATGCTTTTCAATTATATTTTATATTTTTTCTTAATTATATTTTATTATAATTTTAATATGAATACCTATATCATATCAAAGTAGGATAATTAGGGGAAAATATATGTAGGTTTTGTTGCTAAAAATCGAGTATATTATAATGTTAAAAGTGATTTAAATTTAGATTGCGTATTTACAAAGACTTACATTTTTGTATATAATTATCATTCTCAATTGTAGTAAAAAGACATTGAAACCATAAATGTTTTTAATTTTTGGTTATAGAATGTTAAAAGATATAATCAAGATGGCATCTAAGACTTCATAACAACATTCGTTATTAAACGTATACTTGGTTGCATACATGGGTTGGTAAATCATAGTTATTACAAGGAATTGAGTGCCAACTATTATATTTGAATCTTACACTCACTTTTGCCACGAGTAGGTTAAAGACAATTAAGAGTACACTTTTCTATTGAAGGTAGATTAATTTCTTGTTGGTTAATTAATCTTTTTATATCGTTGAACATATTTCCTTTTTGTAGATGCATATATTATGGTGAACCTTCATAATTTTTTAAGATCTTGATGTAGACATTTAAATTTAAATACTATAGGTAGAACATCCTTCATGGAAATGTTGTCTTATAGGTACAATATTAGTGTTAATAAGAGGATTTTCAACATAATTTGAAATAATATGATTGGATTGGTTGTGGGGGTGGACATTTTCCACATTTATATTTTGGCAATAACATCATTCTTGGTTTGAGATGTTTGTATTTATAACATTTTTTTTGACATAGGATAATAAAATTAAGAGTATTATTAATGAAATTAATTAAAAATGAATAATAATAATAAAATATTTAACATAAAATTTATTTGACATAGATTTTTTATAAAAAAATAGTTTAAAAATTAATTAAATATAATAAACTATAATTAAATATAAACTCATCTAATTTTTAATTTAAAAATAAAAACACTAGAGTGAGACACACTTATAGACTCTTTTATATTTATAGGAATTGGAGGTTAAAAGATCCTCTAGGCCTCGCTATTGTCGTGAAGATGAGCCAAGGATGGATTGAAACCTAGAAACTAATCTCTCACATACTGTAGACTCTCCACAAGATTCCATCAACCCTATATTGTCGGATCTAACACAAGTTGAGGAGTTCCAACATTTCACCCTCCATGAGGCAGTGGAGAGGGTTGGGAACAATAGGGATGTAATTTAGGCTAGATAGCGTGCATGCACTTTATATTTTTATTTGCCATTCTTCTATCTTTATCATGGATGTATTAGTTATTGTTTACTTTAGAATTCAATATTATATCTTTCCATGAAGATAATCATACATCTATATTTGCATATACATGTTTACATATCATTGTTCCATCATTCAACTTGTTTACATTTTATATTGCGAGTAGATTCTCTAACCCAGTGCAATAGCTAGGTACTTACAATATTATTACATTCTATTCAATTATGTTTACTATTTGTTTACTATAGAATCTATGGGCCAATTCCATAGTTAAGATTGAACTATTAATTATCTATTAATAATGAGTTGTACTAGATTTTGCTACCCAACACAACAGTTAGGGGTAATCACACTCTCTAATATAGGTGTGCCGCGATCTACTCACCAATGCAGGAGTTAGGTTAACCACTCAACATAATATATTTCAAATAATAACTAGTTCATTGAATTATTTGTATTAATTTTTACATAGGCATGAATAAGTATAGATTTTCATTACACTCACTAACTAGATTACAACATAGATCAACTCTAGAGATATTTACTTTCTTCTTAATCTATCATAACAAGTGTAGTGCTATTTATATCATAAAGTAATACACTCTTTCTTGATTATTGTGTTTAGCATACCATACATGGGATTATATCACATTACTAGATCTATCATACCATCACCTTACTTACATTTATCACATAACAATCAAGTAGATAGAGCATGCATAGCAATACAACATTAGCATAAACATATATTCTTAGGTTAGAATCCATGAGATATAAACAAATATGCATGCATATCATAATCTCATACTCGATCCTACATTTCCAATTTAACTCTAGGTAATCCATCAAATATAGACAATTGATGCATTAATAAAAAAAATCATAATATTAGTCAATACATATAAAACTACAAATATCTATGGCCAAGAACTCATCTCTTCCATGTACTGTTGATTTGCATGTAACTATTGTGTGGTTTTCAGTGATCCACCCAAACATAGATATCTAGGAAACTCGATTCTTAGTTTCCCCAAACTCACCCTCGAGCCAAGTCCTCTCTTTGGAACTATATGTTAAACAAATTCTCTATTGTTCATATTTCCTTTTTCATTAGCATAACTTCTCTTCATCTTAGGGACTCAACTCAACTAATCACTTTTCTAGTGCCCACGGTTTAATCGAGGAAGCCCCACTTCCATACAATTAGCTAGTAGAACAACCAATACAACCAATACTAGTGCCAACCAACACCCAATACACTCACTCTATATACACAATTATGGTTTGCACACAACACCTAGCTATTCTTACACACTCTATGGACATAGATATTTTCAACTATGACTCGGCTTAGTTCTTGTTATGTGTAAGTAGATACCACAAGCTATCTCCTCTCCTTCAGTTGTTCCTCGTTATGTTCATTTCAACATGATTTCTTTCATATTTTCATCTCTCTCTCTCTCTCTCTCTCTCTCTCTCTCTCTCTCTCTCTCATTTATGTTTTCAAATTGTATCGATATTCTTTCTTACACCAATATAATTTACCTCTTGGCATTATTTTTGTCCATATTTTGTAGAGGAGGTGTTTACTATTCTTAGTTAATTATTTGTTTATCTTAATTATTTCCCTAGGGAGACAAAGAACCCTCATCCATGAGCTAGCCCTCATTAGCAGGGGTTTACTAGAGAAAAAAAATCACATCACATCAATTCATATTGGGGGTTTGAATACTCCTAAGAACCTCAAAGATATATTGCTTTGTATTAAGGGCTCAATGGGGGGTTTTAATTTGACGTAGTTATTTAAATATTGGGGGTTATTTTATTTGGGTGTGCTCAGGAATGACATTCAAATCAATGGATGGATTCATATATATATAACTTCTTATTTGAAAATGTTTGGAGGCCACTCATAGGCCTATAATCCCACCAATTCCTCCATATCATACAAGGCTATGCCTCATCGGGTTTATCATCAAATCCTCTTGGAAACCTATTCCTAGAGAGCAAGCATGAACTACTAAAGATTTTGGCTTGGACTGCTAATAAGCATGCTACCCTAGCATGGATTACAAGCGTCTAATGGAGCCTCAATTACTATTTTGTTGGTTCTTCCACTATCCAACGCTACAAATTGATCACTCACCATTGCAATCTCAGTGGGATCATTATTAACATTATACTATTATTGTATCTAGCATCTTGTTTGCTTATACTAATATGGGTTAGGACTATTTTTTATTACAAATTGATAATATGATATGAATAGGGATTGGGTTAATAAAAACAAATACCTAAAATATCTAGTGAAACTAAGCGTTTTCTTAATTCGAAAGGTATATTGGGAGGGGGGTTCAATAATCCAATTTAAGGAGGAATTTTACAATATTTAGTGAGATTAGGGATATTCTTTAATATCTTGTGAACTTACGTGCTATGTAACAATTTTACTGAGTAAACCCCTAGTGCCCCCCATAGCACAAGCAAATATTTAACTCTAGAAAGTTCATTCTCTTCTCAATCTTCAAAAATAATCAGCTCCAATATTTGTTTTCATAACCATAACTTTTAAGATTATGTCCTAGATATGAAAATTAACATTTAGAATGTGCTATGGTATTTAGGAAAATTGATTAAGGGTTCTCAAGGAAAATAAATATTTAAGAGTTTATCTTCCCAATAATAAGGATGGCATAAGACACAAAAATGACACAACCCATGATCCACTTTACAAGAGGTAAACTAAAGTGGGGAAGACCTTGGTTGCTCAAAAGAAGCAATGGAATACGGTTCTCTAGTAATGATTTTGTTAGTGTAAAAATTAGTGTTGTATTGTTATATGGAGTAGTGTACTCATTTGAAGTAAAAAACTCTCTAATCCTTTTAGACATGACTTTGTAATGGAATGATGGTTTTATTCGTAGTCTCTACTCATTATTTCACACCTATTTAGGAATTTTTCTTTAAAAAAAAAATTTGGTTTGATCATTTTAAATCAATGTTATAAAGATTTGGAAAGAAGGGAGGATGTGTCTCTATAGGAAAATCTTTAGTTAAAATAAACTTTTTTAGAACATTATAACTTAAAAAAAATTAATATATTATATTATAAAAAAATATAATATTAAACCATAAAAAAATTCAATGATTTTTATAAAACACACACACAGATATATATAGTTAAACCATTGAAATATTAGGTATTTCTTAATTTCTTTTATAAAATATTAATATGAAAAAAACATCTGCAAAGTTTATAAAATTAATTTGTTAATAAAAAATTTACATAATACACTAATTTACAAATTAATGGTTACTCAGCAATCTATTAAACACAAGAAAAACATATCATTTTGAAGTAAAATCCTCATTAATGCACTGCACCACTAGTATATTCAAAATACATTGTTTTAAAATAGATGATGGTTCATAATTAATATCTTTTACAACATTATTGTATCTCTGCTCTCAACAAATAATGCATTTTCTTGTACGGTTAATGCAACATCCCATGCTAAAGTATCAAATGAAACTCTTATCAGATGTAGTAATAGCATTTACATCATCTTGTGGTGCAGTCTGCTTAACAATGATTCCACTTCATCTTGTAAATAATCCAAGGCTTTTAAGTGTCACTTTTACTAAGAACAAATCCTGCATGCATTTAGCAAAATATCTTATTTGTTTTTCACAGAGTTCATAAAATAAAAGCATACATCGAACACTCCTTCGACCAATAAAGCTGTAGTCATAGATTGAGCACTCCTTCGACCAATATGTTCCTGTTCCTATTGACTTCAACACATCATTGAGTTAGTACCTTCGAACCTGCATGAAATTTTCCTCAATGTCAAGTTTCTCTTGTGTAGGTAGGGCCCATACTGCAAGGAAGCAACATAATTCATAAAATAAAACCAAAACAATAAAATAGAGTTGTAAGCAACATCCAGAGATTAATAGCACTTTAATCCCTTAGCAATTAAATACTAAGGATAACAAATATGATTTAGAGCTCTGTTCAAGCTAATAGAGGATAGAGGATAATTCCACATAGAAGAAACTGGCTGCAGATATACCTTCATGAAAATACTCCATGGGCTCCCATAGAACTCTAATCTATATGGAAATCCAACATCGGCCACCTGCCATCTGAAAAATCAGGACAAATATTTACATTCTAAGAACCAAATAAATTATCTACCATAAACAAAACTGCAAACTCTAAAAGTTTGGAGCGGTCAATATCCTCGATCGAGTGCCATCTGAAAAATCAGGACAAATATTTACATTCTAAGAACCAAATAAATTATCTACCATAAACACAACTACGAACACTAAACGTTTGGAGCGGTCAATATCCTTGATCGATTTACTTCACTGATAGAGTGATACAGAATAAAAAAATAGCCATGTATGAAGGATTTCCTTTGTAGGGTGTTTTTCACAGCTATAAACGTTTGCCGGGCTTTTCATAGCTAAGGTTTCCCAATGGTTGCCAGTTGACCAAGTCTCTGCCCATCCAACAAAGTACTCAAACTGCTCCCAACACCTGCAAAACCAAAATTCAACAAACATAAGATGTATGCCATGACTCATTAAAACCAAACTAAAGCTAAATAGTGAAACCATACGGAAACGATGGTATACCTGTATGAGTTTAGTGACCAGTGCTAACGCTGGAGCATGAACTTTCCTCCACACTAAACACATAAACCAAAAAAATGAAACACAAAACCCAGGGCAAGGCATAAGGTTTGAAGGGTGCTCATCAAGTGCAGCATTGAATGCACCAACCTGGCCACCACCTTTTCCCAAATCAAAACCCGCATGCATATAGTTTGGCTTCAAACTTCTTGCCATAACAATAAAAAGATGGAAGCATACGTTGAGATATTAAAACCACATTAATCCCTTAGCTATTAAATACTGAGGACAACAAATATAACTCAAATATCCCTTCAAGCTAATGGAGGATAACGAATATAATTCAGAGCTCACTTCAAGCCAAATGAGAATAATTCCACATAGAAGAAACTGGCTCCCGGATCAACCATTCGGCTAGCCTATGTGGTTGATTTTCTACATAGAAGAACAGGACGGATGAGTCGGCAGCAGATCTACCTTCATGAAAATCCTCCACAGACTCCCAGAGAGCTCTGATCTATACGGAAATCCATTATTTACATTCTAAAAACCAAATAAATTATCCTCAACCATAAACACAACTGCCAACACTAAAAGTTTGGCCGGGCCAATATCCTCGGTCGAGTTACTTCACTGATAGAGTGATACTAAATAAAAAATAGCCATGTATGAAGCATTTCCTGTGTAGGGCGTTTTCCATAGCTATAAACCTTTGCCGGGCTTTTCATAGCTAAGGTACCATAAAGCTCCATTCTCCTTTGCCAGCGCTTTTCATAGCTAGATACTATAAAGCTTGCGATATATATATATATATATATATATATATATATATATATATAGAGAGAGAGAGAGAGAGAGAGAGAGAGAGAGGATTAAGGCAAGATCCGGTCAGAATTTGAAGCACTGTGAAGCAAGCGGTTAGCGTTAGGGTTAGCGTTGAGGACTATTGAAATATTTTAAAATAATAATGATCTATGTCCCGTTACAATAATGTCTTACAATACCCGAGGGAATGGCAAGGAATCTAAGTGTGAATTGATTTTTCATGTTATATAATTAGTTAATTTCTCTGTAATATATGTTTCATTAACTGGCATGTCAGAAACCCTAAAGAACATTTGCTTTCACATGGAGATTAGTTAATATATTTATGGATTCATTCTCCATTCATTTCGTTTGTTGCATCCTTCAGGATTTTCTGGGAATTCCAATGCCATTAACTGAATTTATGTTGGAAAATAATTATATTGGTTTTTGTTTTAAATATGCTTATCGGTTCTTGTAAAACATCATTAAACACTCTCGTTCATATTTACGTAGCTCTATCCCTTCTCAATAAAGCATTGAAGGATTTTTGGCATCCTACATTTTTGTTATTTTATTGAGTTATTGGGTTACTGGTTCTAAGTGCCTTTCTTAGCATGGTTTGAGAGGTGAGGCTCAAAGAAACCTCTTTGAGACTCACCCCTCCATGTGGGATATTTACTCTATATATGTTACTCTATGCATCAAATGATAACAATTTGTAGGTTTACTCCCCTCCTCTCTCGGCATCCAAGCCTCCAGGGTCTCAACCCCCAAGATCCAAATCATCATCCTAGCCTCCTTTTGTTGATGGATTGTGGAGAGAGACCCAAAAAGTAAGAATCCCTCTCTTTTGCAGCCGCACAGTTTCTTATTCTCACGTTAACTCTGATACCATGTTATATTTTTATCAATTTAGATAGTATTATCATAGGATCTTATCTGAGTGAATAACATGCACAACAATCAATCACAAGAGACAATAGACACAAATATTTTCCTTAGAGAAACTGTTATCTCTGAGGATGTCCAAATGGTATTTTATTGAAAAGTTTATCGTTTATATCATGGTATATCAAATGATAATAAGCTTTTGTCATATTCATAATTATGGAGCATCCAAGCCAGAACAGAGGTTCATCAAATTTAGAAAATATGCGCCATTACTTGAGAACACATTTTTAGAGAAAAATGGTACCCATGTTTCAACTGAATGGAAGGCTGTCCCAGACATTTGGAAGACAGCAGCAAAGCAATATGGAGATCGAACTGCCTTGATTGACCCACATCATGATCCACCTTCCTAGATGACTTACAAACAACTTGAACAGAAAATTTTGGATTTTGTAGAAGGGTTACGTGCTGTTGGAATACTTCCAAATCAAAAAATTGCTCTTTTTGCAGACAATTCATGTCGTTGGTTGGTTGCTGATCAAGGTATTATGGCAGCTGGAGCAATAAATGCAGTTCATGGTTCCAGATCATCAATGGAGGAGATTTTACAAATATACATTCATTCTGACAGTGTTGCACTTGTTGTTGACAATCCAACTCTATTCAATAAGCTCGTGGCAAAGTTCAACTCATGTGCAACCTTAAAATTTGTTGTTCATCTGTAGAGTGAAAAATCAATGATGGACTTAAGTATTGCTATTGAAGTTCTCATGTACACTTATGATGAATTCACCCATTTGGGTTGAGAAATCCAGCAGGGTATGCTTTCGCACACAAAATCAGGTCAAAGCTTCAAATCTGAGACCATCAGAACAGATGATATTGTAACATTGGTATATACAAGTGTAACAACAGGGAATCCTAAAGGAGTCATGCTTACTCATGGAAATTTACTGCATCAGATCATTAACTTGGGCGAGGTTGTGCCTGCCATTGTGGGAAATAGATTTCTTAGTCTTCTTCCACCATGGCATATGTATGAGCATGCCGCTGAATATTTTACCTTCACTCGCGGGATTGAGCAAGTCTACACAAATGTGAACTACTTAAAGGAGGACCTGAAGAATTTTCCACCACGCTATTTGGTTGCAGTGCCACTTGTTTATGAGATACTTTATAGTGGAATTCGAAAGCAACTTTTAGCGGGTTCAGGTGCAAAAAAGTTTATAGCATTTACCATAATCAATATCAATATAGAATACAAGAGAATATATGAGGGTAAATCTTTAGCACAGGTAAAACAACGACAATCAATGTTAATTGTTGCATCTGAATGGCTTTGGGCTAGAACTTTTGCGGCGCTATTTTGGCCAATCCACTTGTTAGGGAAGACAGACAGCAAGCATTGGGCAGAGGTGTTTATTTATGCACATGCATGCATTTAGTTATCAAATATTTTCAAAGCCAGATTTCAATGCCAGAAGAAGCTTATGGCTGTCAGAGAAGACAATCAAACATCACATAGAAAGCTAAAGCATCAAGGCAGAGTATCTGGATCCCAATAAAGGGATGTATCAAACAATATCAGCTATGGATGTTATTCAATGCCACGAGGAAGCGATTTTATTTCACACCAAATTTTAAAAGGATGACAGGGTATTTACGAATACCAAATGGCAGAGTATAAAGATTTTGGATCCAATTATTCAGGATGAAAGACAGAACGAGCCCCAAATAAAGGCAGATAGTTTTAAAGGGATTAACTTCCCAATTTTGGAGGAGGATCGATCCTTAAATATAGGATCTATTCTTAGTTGTGGATAGAATATTTTTGTATAAGAAAGAGGTCCCAGCTAAGGGCTCAGAGGCATGAAGGGGAGAGCAGAGGTCTCGAGCAGGGGACTGCGGTTTGGCATTTTTGGAGTAATGCATGATCAATTGTAAGCACATCTGTGTAGCATGAGCACTTTGCAGCTTCAGTGACAGGTTCTGTTTATGAATGAAACTTGATGATGATTTTCCCTTGTGTTATATCAATTGTCTTTCTGATAATTTTGTTATGTATATGGCCATTCATATTCCATTGCACTAATTCTTATCTTGAAGAGACAATTATCTTTATATTTTATAGACAGTGGCAGTTTCACTTCCTGATTTCAGGATCATAGTAATCTGGATATTGAACTTTGTGATTGATTCATGTTATATAGCACTTGTTTGATTCTCCTGTAGCTCTGATTTCATACCAGACTTCTCTTTAATGCATTGATCTTCTTATAAATACCTGTATTTACCAATCTATGACATATACCAGCTTTGCTTATTGTAAATTGTGTGGTGCTTTTTACATGCTTTGATTTCATACCAGAATTGTGTGATCTGTACAAACAGTTATACTAGCCTAGTTCCTTCTAGTGCTGTGAAGTTCCATTAGCCTTGTTTGATACCAGCTTATGTTTTCAGTTTTATTTTCATTTGATTTATATATTTTTGAACAAAGATTTCCTTAAGCTTGAATCCTGTAGTCTAAGTTCAACTTTAGGGATAACATAAACCATAAAGGAGAAAACCCCACAACTTCCTCATAGATAGAATAAGCACCAATGGTAGCAATAAAACCCAAAGACACTAAGATGATCTATGACAGTTGTTCTCTCTCTTATCCCAACTCCTATTCTCTCACTCATGTGCTACAACTGAGTGTGAGTGACTGTGTGATAAATAGAGAGGATCACTCTCTATTTATACTAGTTTTTGACTTAACAATAACTTACCATGACCGACTTCTCTAGGAGAGTCTAATAACCCTAGTGCCCCAAAACTGTGGATACTTTGACCCCTCATAAACTAGGAGGGTTAACCTCTATGAATTTACATGACTTGTTTACATTATTTATTCTCCAATTAGGAACATCGAGGACTAATCAAATACAATATATGAAATACATAAGTGAATACATTCCGAAGTTACGAATACATCAACACCCAACGCCACTTCAGTAGGTTTTGAATTTCAATCACTTATTAGTATTGATATCGTCACCCATCCACAAACACCTATATTGTTGCAAAATGATGAATCCAATGGAAATCTATGAAACATTACTAAAACAACCCCCATGGACATATCGGTCAAACTTGGAACAATTGAGCATTTTCATGTAGGGAAGAACTGCTCAACCGTATAAACTGAAGCATATAGAGCATTATTCAAAGAATTTTGAGATATTTTTGCTTGGACTTGTGAGGAGATGCCTAGGATAGACCCATCTATTGTGGTTCATGAAATCAAAACCTATCCTACACCAAAACCTATCAGGCAGAAATTACGTCAAGTCCATCCCCAGAAGGCTACGGCTATTAAAGTCGAAGTAGAAAAACTTCTAAAGGAATGATTTATTTATCATGTATCACTGACAGAATGGGTATCTAACATTATCCCTATGAAAAAAAAGCAGGGTACCATTAGAGTCTTGTTGCAGCTACAAATGTTTTCCCAAATTTTTGAAATTTTGGACCCTCCTCTTAACTTTTATCTTGCCTAAAATTGTTTGGATCCATGAACTCTATTTTTGTTTCCCCTCTGCTACATGTTTGAATTGTTTTGAGGTCAACTGTTTTCGTGCTTTTCAGAAAATTGCTTATGTCTGAAACTGTTTGAGCTGTAGAATTTGAATATTGGATTTCAGATGTTTCCTGTTTGATCTACAATTTCTTTCTTTGATATTGGAAGTTTATTTCATTGTTTTCGCCGCTGTTTTGGAGGTGGAACAAGATTTTTCGTCGCTACCCCGCTGAGTCTGTTGGAACTTAACATTTTAGTTTGGTCGTTCGGAAATATTTTAACCATGCATCGAAGCCATATTTCCCTTCGGGGTCGCCGTTGTGTAAGTAGAATGATGATTTTTTCTGATGGATAGCTTTGACTGTTTGATGCTATGATGTTGTTATTTTGACTTATTTTGCGCTGTCGAAGGTTGGATGAAGCTTGAGTCGGTGGTTTTTTGACCTTTATGAAGCCATTGTTTTGGAGATAAGACAAGATTTTTGGACCACTGTACAACTTTAAGTTGTCTGAGCACTTAATGTTTTCATGATTTTTCTGCGCCATATCGGGAGGATTTATAACTTTGATCGAGGGTGGTAGTCTGATTTCCTTCCACCATTACGACTCTCGAGTAAACTATGTGTTCGCCATTGTAACCGTTCCACCCGCCGATGTTTTGTTACGATTTTCTCTAATATGTTTGTTTTCTGTGGAGCCTATATTCTTTTCATCTTCCACCATTGTAGCTGCGTACTAGGCTAACCTCCCAACGTTATGTCACCATGTTCGTCGACAAGAAGTTTTCGCCCAATGCTTTAGTTTTTAGTCTTTTAGACGTCGATAGGCTTAATGGTCACGCAGAACTCATTGTCCGTCTGAAGCACTCTGTTGCAGATGTTATTTAAACTATCCTCCTGATGTTTTAATGGTTCAAGCTATCGATAAGTTTTTTCTCGCCATTTTGTGAGTTTTTAACCTTTCTATGGGCAGCGGTGGTTTCTTATTCGTGTTAAGGGTTTTGCGACAAAAGTGTAGTACAGGGCCTCATTTTATGATCAATTTTATTGTTAGTGTGGTTTAAGTTTATTGAAAAGATGCAGTCCTAATTAATGTTGAATTTTTGTTTTAACTGCAGTCGGACTCAGAAGATTCTTCAGATTACTGCTGTGAGGAGACATAGCTGAAGGATAAAGCTGAGAAAAATTGGCTGAAAGTGATAAGAAGATTTTGTTCTAAAATCAATGGGATCTAAGAAAGGACAAATAAAAGACAAGGAAGAATCGATGGCAACAGAATCCTAGGCTTGGAAAAGGCCCGTTAGTTACTAAGTTGGTCCTTTTATATGAAGTATTCATAAGATTAAATCTGAAATGTAATGTATTGCCTAAATCATGAGCACTCACAAAAGGACAAAATTGTGATATTAAACAGTTTTGGGGAGCCCAAGAGTCATTCGTGGGAATCCCAACAGTTTGGTTCTTTTTGTATAAATATAGAAGATTTAGATAAGAAAAGGGACTTCTTCCCAGTTAGATTGGAAGACATATTGTAAGAAGAACTATTTCCTTTTGCAATAGATAATTACAGTTTACCTATTGGAGAAAGCTTGGTGGAATGTTCAAATGTTATGCTATGGATTTGTTGAAGATGAACTATTTTGTTTTTAGCTTTGTGTCCATTAACTATGAGATTTTTCTAACTCTTTGAACCTATGTTCTTGTATGAATGATCTCTGGTTTGTTTTAAGAAAACTTCCACTATGAGTAATGAATGTTGTTCGTAGACAATTGGCTATCTAGTTGTTTAAATATCTTTAAATGTTCATTTGTTTGAAAGAAGTATTAGCTATCTATGATTTCTTTTTTATAATGCATGCACAAAATACATTACTCATTAATAAGTGATAATATTGCTCCCTAGGGATAGGTTAGGTAGTTATTTTTAATTTCTTGCTGTGTGTGTGATTTATATTTAAGTGAGTCTAAGACGAGAGGTAAGAACCTACACATCACATTGTGAACACTCCTTGCATTCTCAATCAACCTGCATCTTAAATAGGCACTTGCATATCATACTTAAAGTCAAAAACAAATACAAAAATATACACGGTGGACCTGGCCGCAACTAGTAAAAACCTTTTATTTTTGTCACTTGACCTACAGTAGCTGGACCGCAAACCGGACAGATTCCCTATACCAAATAGTCACGGGCTAGTTGGAAATGTTGACTGGGGAGAATCCCTTGCTGTTGTTGCCTACGAGTTTCCAGGCCTCAACAAGTCTGTATCAATTTTCAAGACCTAAACAAAGCTTGTCCTAAAGAAAACTTTCCAACTCTGCATATCGATCAGATTATTGACAATTGTGCTGGAAGTGTCATCTTCTCATTCACAGATGGCTTTTTTGGCTATAATCAGATTGAGATAATGCCCATCGATCAACACAAAATGGAATTTATATTCCCGTGGGGAAATTTTTCCTATAGGAAGTTACCTTTTGGCCTTAAAAATGTCGTAGCTACATTCCAATGAGCCATGTTCTATGCGTTCCACGATATTAAGAACATTGTGGAGCCATACCTTGACAATCTCCCAGTGCATTCAAAGCAACGGGAAGACCACCCTGAGCATCTTAGGGACATTTTCCTAAGATGATGTCATTATAACATAGAGCTCAATCCACACAAATGTGTTTTTTGCATTGAGACAGGATATCTACTTGGCTTTGTGGCTTCTTAGGATGGAATCTGGATAGATCCACTGAATATTGTTGCTATATTGTCCCTACCTTCCTCGACAAATATTGTTGAACTCCAAATTTTTCAAGGGAAGGAAACCTTTCTCCGTCGTTTCATTTGCAATTTCACTGAGAAAATGCACGGTTATATGCTTCTCTTGAAGAAGGACACTCCATTCTTCTGGGATTCCTAGGCCCAATGAGCCTTTGATAATCTTAAGCAATCTCTGACTCATTCACCCATGATCGACCCCCCAAATTATTCAAAGGATTTTCTCTTATATGTTGCTTCCTCCACTACTACCATTGGAATGGTTTTAGTGCAGGAAGATCCCAACAGTCTAGAGCACGTGATATATTATGCTAGTAACAATCTCATTGATTCTAAAACCCGATACTCCTATGTGGAGAAGTTAGCATTGGCTATGGTCATTGCTGTTAAGAAATTTTTTCATTACATCTTGCTTTGCACTACCATGGTATTTGCAGATCAGAATCCTATGTACAACATTCTGACTCATCAGATGCTAGGGGAAAATATTCCCATTGGATTGTCATCCCACAGGAATTTGACCTTGATTTTTCCAAGGCCACTTCAAAGAAATCCCTAGACTTTGCAGAGCTGATGTGTCACCTTCCCTGTGCTTTGGGGGATACTGACCCCAGTGATTCATTACTAGATGAATTCATGTTCTTTATTAGCACGATAGACCCATGGTATGGAGATTTAGTCATTTATCTCCTAAATCAAATATTTCAGCCTAATATGTCCCATGACGATCGTCGTTGTATACATCACCATGCAAAGTACTACCTTATCTTGAATGATACATTGTATAGACGTGGTATCGATTCCATTCTTCGGCGATGCTTTGCACATGAGAGACCTGAACAAGTCATGAATGATTGCCACTCTGGAACATGTGGCGGTCATCTCTCTAGGATGGCTACAACCTAGAAAATCCTTCACGCTTCCTATTTATGCCCTTAAATATTCAAATACTGTCATGAGGCTATTAAGAAATTCCCACCCTGCCAACATTTCTATCTGAAAAAGTGCACCCACCCTGCTCCTTTACACCCTGTCATTGCAGTTGGCCCTTTTTCCAAATCCAGAATTGATTTTATGCATTGTAATCCTACCTGAACAGGTACTATGTTTGAAACCTTTTTTGTATGGTACCGTGTATATATGTATATTTTTGGCTTTCAGTGTGTTGTGTCTTGATTCAGTATGGTGTTGATTTTACTGTCCAAACTTTTTATACCATACTGAACCTTGATTTAGCTGCTTGGGTTCTCTATTTCCTGGCTCATGACTTGATCGGTTCAGGACCAGTTTGTATTGGTCCTACTACCAATAACATCACTGAGTATCAGGAAGTAATAGGTCTATTAACTGAGGCTGCATCTCGGGACATTCATGATTTGGTAGTATTTATGGATTCATAGTTAGTGGTTTGTCATCTAAACCATGTCTATACCATCAGAAACCCTGTACTTCTTCACTTATTTCAGAGAGTGCAGTTATTAGAAAGGTCATTTGAATATATTACTTATAGGAAGATCCCTAGGTCAGATAATATGATTGCTGATTCATTAGCAAACTACATCCTAGACTGGTATATTGCTCATACATAATTTAAAATATAAACATGGTTCATTGTAAAATAAACTGTAAATGACACATAAAACTCATATAAATATGATTTCCATTTGAGACATATAAACACCGGTAATGAGTCTGTGTGTGTGTGTGTGTGTGTATATAAAAAAAATGTTTTCTTTATGAAATGTGGTCACAAGACCTCATCTGAAGCACTGTGGCTTTCAAGAAATACAAAACCATAAAAAAAATCCTGAAGCTGCTAAGATTTTAGTAATACATCATGCGAACCACCATCTAATGATGCTCATGATAGCACATGATGGACCATACTACCCTACGAAGCAGTCGGCTGAAGCGGCTCGGCACTACTGTAGTTTGTCTTTGAAACCTCATGGGGAGGTCATCTATAGCCACATCATGAATGTCAAGTGTCAATCACTCTAGGTTCTCCTCCAACTCAATAAGGTGGTCATCACCTTTGTGAACCAACCGATCTCTAGCTCGTCTATCCATTGGAGAAGATCCTGGAGGTCGTGCACCACCAACATCTACATGTAAAGATTAGGTATTGTTACTACACATAAAAAACATAAAATATAAAAAACATAAAATATAAAAAACAAAAAAAACATAATCACCATTTTAGGGTTTTTATTTCTTACCAATATTCCCCCACTGAGCACCACGTGGTAGTGGTAGATCAAGGTCACCTCTGAAATCTGTCCCTGCGTAGGAAAAATCCTTGATCATGAGGATCTGATCTCGCAACCAAAGGAAGAAAGCAACCTCAAATTCCACCTTGGGTCAGCCACCACTTGTACGAGCCATGATCTCAACCCACCTCAGCATGCGTGGGTCTCTAGCCCTAATTTTAGTGAAAATCATGAGGGCTTTCATGAGAGGCGCCCTCTCAAAGAAGAAACAAGCTAAAATGGACCCAAAACCAAACTGCTTTAGCTCTCTCTACCGGCATTTTATCAGTTGATCATTGAAGACAGGAAGAAGTGCCTCCGCCCAGTTGAAAACTGTAGGGTCCATAGCTTCCAAGGAATATAGCATGTGTGCCCTAGATTCCTGATGAGGCCCCTGGTTTCCATTCCATATCTCCATGATGAAAAAGACTGTGCGAAGTGGCATATCCACCACATCCCTGATAGAAATATTCTTACCTAACATTCTTGTGCCAGGCTGAAAATGACGGTTGATCAGCTCCTTAGTAGTCACATTCCCTCCTCGAGAACCAGTAAGAGAAATAGGATCCCCTTATCTCGACAACCCTGTTAAGAAGTATATTTCCTCTACCTCTATAGGTATGAGTTGAAATCTATAGGTATGGCTTCAAGGCATAGTGTACCTCTCTCATCCATGGTATTTCACAACCCATGGTTTTGACCCATGGTATTGCCCCAAGGCACATTGTAATAATGTTATAAAAAGGTGCTATGCCTTCTCAATAAAGCATTGAAGGATTTTTGGCATCCTACCTTTCTGTTATTCTATTGAGTTATTGCGTTATTGGTTATGAGTGCCTTTCTTAGCAGGGTTTGAGAGGTGAGGCTCAAAGAACCCTCTTTGAGACTCACCCCTCCATTTGGGATATTTACTCTATGTATGTTACTCTATGCAGCAAATGACAACAATTTGTAGGTTTACTCCCCTCCTCTCTCGACATCCAATCCTCCCGGGTCTCAGCCCCCAAGATCTGAATCATCATCCTAGCCTCCTTTTGTTGATGGATTGTGGAGAGAGATCCAAAAAGTAAGAATCCCACGCTTCTGTAGCTGCACAGTGTCTTCTTCTTAGGTTAGCTCTGATACCATGTTACATTTTTATCAATTTAGATAGTATTATTGTAGGATCTTATCTAAGAGAATAACATGCACAACAATCAATCACAAGAGACAATAGACACAAATATTTTCCTCAAAGAAACCATAAAGGAGAAAACCCTGCAACTTCCTCATATATAGAATAAGCACCAATGGCAGCAATAAAACCCAAAGACAGTAAGCTGATATACGACAATTGTTCTCTCTCTTATCCCATCTCCTTATCTCTCACTCATGCGCTACAATTGAGTGTGAGTGACTGTGTGATAAATAGAGAGGCTCACTCTCTATTTATACTAGTTTCTGACTTAACAATAACTTACCAGGACCAACTTCTCTAGGAGAGTCTAATAACTCTAGTGCCCCAAAATTGTGGATACTTTGACCCCTCATAAACTAGGAGGGTTAACCTATATGAATTTAGATGACTTGTTTACATTATTTATTCTCCAATTAGGAACATCGGGTACTAATCAAATACAATATATGAAATACATAAGTTAATACATTCCGAAGTTACAAATACATCAACACCCAACGCCACTTCAGTAGGTTTTGACTTTCAATCACTTATTAGTACTGATATCGTCACCCATCCCCAAACACCTATATTGTTGCAAAATGATTAATCTAAGGGAAATCTATGAAACATTACTAAAACAACCCTGTTGGACATATCAGTCAAACCTGGAACAATTGAGCATGTTCACGTAAGGCAGAACTACTCAACCGAAGAAACTGAAGCATATAGAGCATTATTCAATGAATTCTGAGATATTTTTGCATGGACTTGTGAGGAGATTCCTAGGATAGACCCATCTATTGTGGTTCATGAAATCAAAACCTATCCTACACCAAAACCTGTCAGGAAGAAATTACATCAAGTCCATCCCTGGAAGGCTGAGGCTATTAAAGTCGAAGTAGAAAAAATTCTGAAGGAAAGATTTATTTATCATGTACCCCTGACGGAATGGGTATCTAGCACTATCCCTGTGAAAAAAAAGCAGGGTACCATTAGAGTCTATATCGATTTCGGAGACCTAAACAAAGCTTGTCCTAAAGACAACTTTCCAACTCCGCATATCGATCAGATTATCAACAACTGTGCTGGAAGTGTCATCTTCTCATTCATAGATGGCTTTTATTGCTATAATCAGATTGAGATAATGCCCATCGATCAACACAAAATGGAATTTATATTCTCATGGGGAAATTTTTCCTATAGGAAGTTACCTTTTGTCCTTAAAAACATCATACCTACATTCCAACGAGCCATGTATTATGCGTTCCATGGTATTAAGAACATTGTGGAGCCATACCTTGAAGATCTTCTAGTGCATTCAAAGAAATGGGAAGGCCACCCTATTGTACAGGAATAAATACCTTATAACCAAAGGTCTGGGGTTACCAACATACTCATAAAAATTGCAGTCAATCGTCTCTAGAGTACAGAAAAGGAAATAGGAGGATAGAAAAGACTCACCCGATACAAGACGGTTGATCCTAGCTTTGTCCTCTTCCACTCTGCTTCTCCTCCAAAGCCTTCTGGGATGCTTCTCCTTCACCTGTCAAGAGAAAATCCTCCAAATACAACATGATACATGTATATAAAATAGGTTAGATAAATCATAAACAGAGTGCTTAATCCTAAGTATTCATTAAACCATGATACATGAAAGACATTCAAGACACATATGGAAGAAGGATTATCTTTATTAACAATAATGAATGAGTTCAGATTACAACCCAACGCCTGAGACAAGGACTCCTCTGCAACCAAAGGATTCTGATTTCCATTGCTCCAAATACTTCTGAATAGACTCCACCAACATAACTTTTCTCTCAAGTATATGTGATTAATACCCTCCCCAAGGACTTTATTTATACTTGGTGAAATAAGGCAGTTTCGAGGGTTGAGGAGGTTGAGACAGTTAAGGTGATTATGGTTAAGGGCTTAACAAATATTAGATAATCATGATTTATTATTTTTAATGTCGAAGGAAGGTGTACTCGGGTATTAATACTGGCAAATCACGTATGACATGCAAGTTTCTCTAAGGGTAACCCGTGTACAAATATATACACGAGATGTAATAACCGATACTCGCGTACAACACGCGAGTTGCATATAGGAAGAGTCGCGTACAAGAATTGACATATTTAAAGGTAAAAATAACCAGCTGGATGGATGATAAATGTAGTTTATAATATGCCCATATATAGTGTTTTAGGCAACCCTCAATCCATAAATGTCCTTTTGTGTGCGAACATAGTGAATGTTAGCACTTGGACGGAGAGGTGCCATTTAGGTGGATAATAGATTCCCCCTAATGTGTGAGGTTAGAGGGAAATGATGGCCGAAATACATTATAATATTTATCTTTGGAGAACTCAGAAATCCAATGGAGTAGAGATAGTACCTGAAACAAATGCATAGTAATGTCATATACAAAGTCATATCTGAGGATGCTATGTTCAATTTACTAGAACACTAGCTCCTTTACAATATTTGAGTACATCATATGATACGGAGATGAAACCACATATATTACAAAGGTGGATCGAAGCCACAATATACCAAAATGATGAGTCTTCAATGATCTGGAAGATGTGTATATGAATAGAACATAATCTTGCACAACTTAGTCAATAGATGAGGAACTAAGGTCTTCATAAACTATCCCAAAGAACTAGTACAATCCCAACCATGTGAATAGGGGCATGTTGAAGTCAAACATGGAAGGGATTCAACAGTTTGTCAATCAATAAGTAATAATTAACAACTGAAGCAAAGGAATTCACTAATGAGGGAAGTGAATCCTGAGGTACGATCATCAAAACTCTAGGTCATCATCATCAGGAAGTACTGAAACAGAACCATGCTATGATAAGGAAGGCAATAGATCCTCCAACGAATCACAAGAGTGACTAGGAACTGGGTAACAGAAGGGAGACACAATAGATAATAGATATAACAATGATGGGATCAGGAAATAGATCAAACATTGGGTGAAGTCCTTGAACAATGAGCACAACATAGAGATGACCCAAGGCAGCAGCTAACTTATAGATAGAACAACTAGACTTATCTATCATGCAGGAGACATGATCAGATTCCCTAGGTATAACAAACAAGAGGATGAGTAGGAAACTCAAAGTAATAGCTGAACAAAAAGTGATCACTGAAACATGGATATCGGAAAAGACAAAGAGTGCTATGTTCAAGGAGAACATGCTGCCACTACTAAAAACAAGAGAAAACTTCTTCCTTACCTTCCCTGTTAAATTTTAATGAGTCCACGAAAGTGAACTCGAATCCCTCTTCATTTTTTAAGAAGCTTGAAGAGATGGGAAAATAATGCTTGATAGTGTCACTGATTCATGGATTTAATGAGCCCAAACTAGTACATGCTCAGTTGGTGTTTTCACATTTTAGAGAGTCTAAAAACTTCAAAGAGAACTCCAGGGGGTTCCTTTTTCATCCAATTTAGTCTCCTGAGGCCGAAAAAGTATAAAACATACCACAAAAGAACTCTCTTAACTTCCGTAGAAGAAAAGGTGAACCTTTTTCGTACTTACTCAGGGAGGTCCGAAAAAGGTTAAATTACCACCTACCCAACGCTCCTTCCAAAATAGAATAAAATAGCTTGAGTTTTATGAGTGTGAAGGAAAGAAAGATCACTCAAAAAGATCCATTTGATTACGAGAAATGCGACTTACAACAATAAACCCGTTGCTTTGTTCTTAAGTGTTTAACGAGCATGACAAAGACACAAAGTACACTTGAAATATTTTTCATGTTTAGGTCCAGAGCACGAAAAAGAGAAAACTAAGCTCATACCGGGTGTTCCTTTTCCGTAAATTTAGTCCCTCAGGTCCAGAAAAGTGATAAACCTATACCTGAGAATACTCTTCTCAATTCAAAAAGAAAAGAGAGCGATCATTTATCGTCTTATTCCGCATGGTCTGAGAAAGAGATAACCTACCACTGATGCAGATGCCCATTCACATATTCTTAATGAGCTTGAACGGACGAGTTAACTCGGCTGTCAAGTTTATTTTGAAGGAGTTATACCTGGGCCTAAAGAAAATCCATAAGGGAAGGGAGTCCTATAAAAGGATAGCTTATAAAAAGAGATTCAAAGGAAGCTCTATTTGGTGTGAAAAATAGCTAAAAGGAGACCCCTGTACCTGAAACAGTTGCAGTATGAGCACCAAAGAACAACATAGGCTTGGAAGAAAGATACTCATGAAAAAAGGGTCCTATCCACGAAAGAACAATGGTAAAAACTGGGAAGTAATGGTTTGATAATACCATAGTCTGTGGAAAAATGTTGAATGCTAAGGTTAATGTGGATTGAATAAAGATGCCAAAAATGTATTGGAAATGACAAAACCACCCTATTGGAGCAACAACTCTTTATAATGGTGAAAAACCTATTTCAAAGCAAAAAGAAATATGGTATTAGTTGAATGGATTTTCAAACTATAGAAAAAACCCACTTAGAGAAATAAAATTTCTATAAATAGTTGAAAATCAAAACAAAACTCACCATTTGAAATTTTTAGCCAAAAAAAGCAAGTTCTTCCCTCTACCTTTGTTCGATTGTTGTGGACAATCTAACCGACGAAATCAAATTTCGCAAGTTGCAGGTAAGCCTACACCCTGAGCTCTTCATTTTGATCCTAGAAATTATTAATTTAGAGTCCAAATTTCATGTTTAAAAGCATCCTGAAACATGTCACGATGCGTACGCAGGTTCACAGTGTGAAGACTCGCATATATGCGTTCTGTACGTGAGTTTCCTATATATACAGTCGCATACAGTATGCGACATGTCTAACTAGACAGTCGCACGTACTGCTTGAAGGATAAAAAGCTAAATATTATTAAAAAAAATTAGAATTTTTATATGAAATTACTGAATCAAATTACTTGTTTTGCTAGGTATAAAGACGGTTCTGGAATGGAGGGAACAGGAGCATGAAACAATGGACCAAGCAGCGCTCCAAAGTGCACCCACTATACATGCATTGCAAACAAGTGGGCTACTAAAATTCTTTTGCACATCACCCATGCGGGCCAATGTCCGCCTGCTTGAGTTCATGATAAATTATTGGGATCATGATTTGGGGATTTTCAACCTATAGGGTGAAACCTTGGATATTACTACTGAGGACATGTATTTCATTACCAATCTATCACGATGAGGAGCACCAGTCAACTTAGAGGGCACTGGTAGGGGCGGTGACCCTTTAAGTGTCCAGAACTACATAGATGTGTTTTGCACACCGGGTACTCAAAAGAGAGCGAGTTGTGACCCTATTGTACATATCCGTGACTTTACTCTACAGGTACTAGCGAGCACCATCATGAGGATTTCAGGATCCTCCTCTTTACATTTGGCTACATGAAACCAAATGAGGCTGGCAGTGGACTGTTTTCATGGTGCTCTCTATGATTGGTGTTCAGGAGTTGTCCCTATCATGAAAAGACAACTGTCCGACTGCAAGAGAGGAAGGCAAAAGAACTTTGGTTATGTGAGCATATTAGTTGCCTTCTTCTTTGAGAGAGTACTAGGTTTGAGCCCTACCATACCTCTACCGGTCCGATCTCCACGTCAGCCCAGGCTGAGCAGGTGGGGATACATCTTCCTTTGTCAAGGAGGAGACATAGTACATAGTGTATATGATGATGATTTCTATACCTGGTGGGAATGATAGCTACTGGCACTGGAGCAGTTTCCATATGCCGGCATGGAATTTCGAGGTGACCCAGACCTTGTCCTCCCTCCAGGAGGAGCATGGGGAGAGCTATGTAAATAATTTTTAATTTTTATCATTTTTCAAATTTTTATGAATTTTAAAATGATAGATATATACATATGTACAAGTCTTAATCCTATAAATTTGTCAAAATGCAGATATTGGACATGTCCTCCTTGAGGGGCATCCACGCATGTTTGTTCGTCCTATCATAGGTGAAGACCCGGGACTGATCAGGGTTCTAGAGGGGAAGCTGGCCAAGCTGACCCAAAGAGTACCTACCTTGTAGATAGAGCATATCCCAACTGCAATGCAGGATTTTGTTGTTGGAGTTCCACCATTTTGGTTACGTCTTTTCAGGTGAGTGGTCAAAATGGTGCTTGTATATATAGAGGTTGTGGAGGCTGCCGAAGCCGAAGAGGCTGAGGAAGCCAGAGTACAGAGGGACCATGGGGACCAAGGTGGTCCAAGTGACCAGGGTGGTTCTGCTTAGATCTAGGACATTTTGATGGACTATGATCCACATTTTGTATATTTTGTATATGACAGGATTTGAGGATCAGACTTGACCTATCTATGGACAGATATTTTACAGATATATATATATATATATTTGTTGTTGGCGGTTTATTTACAAATGTTTTTTATATGTGTGTTGTATATCTTTATAAAATGTGTGTTAGATGCCAATCTAAAATGTAATTAGCATATGCATCAGTCAATTGATTCTGATTTTGTGGAATGTGATTGAATATAATAACTTCAAAATTTCTTTTCAGTAACCAAATTTGCATGAATTGACGTAATAGAATATGATTTTGTACCTGATAAGCTCGATTGAGCTGGGAGACCACTAGCTGAGAGTCTAGACGAACTTCAAGTTGGGTGATACCACGTGACAAAGCATCCCATAAGAGCTCAATTACATCCCTATACTCAACAACATTATTAGAAGCAGGACCTAAACAAGCGCCTCCCGTGGCAACAAGCTATCGTGAGGCGGAGTAAATAACCCATGCTGCTGAAGCTGGGTTACAAGTGTGACAGCTGGTGCCATCAACGAACCCTATATACCTTTCAGAAGACATCTGCAACAACTAGTAGATAATATAAAAAACAAAACCGACAACCTAATGTACGTAAAAATACATACAATAAAAATACAAGAAAAAGTTCTAAGCCTAAGCATAGTAATTTTTCAGGTAGAGCCCATTTCTAGGATTAGACAGCTTATTCCCATCAAAATCAACTAACTCATATGCACCCTTCTTTAAAACTTATAGGACATAAGGTCCTAACCACATGGACTTGAATTTTCCTGCCCCCAGTGGTTCTTTGTCTTGGTCCCAAAGCAAGACAAGTTCCCCTTCAGAGAAAACCCGAGGTTTGACCGATTTATCATACTGAGTTTTGACCCTATTTTAATGAGCTTGATTAGCGGTCAGTTCATCTCTACATTATTCATCCAGGTGTTATAAATGTACCAGATGTTCCTCAAGCTTCGTCATATCAGGTAACACATGGATAGCTATCTTTAAAGACGGAATTTCACACTCAATCGGAGTAACTGCTTCCACTCCATGAACGAGTTGGAAAGGGGAGAAACTCGTAGCAATTTTTACGTTAGTTTGGTAGGCCCAAAGAGTAGGATATAACATGATATGCCAGTTAGAACGAGCTGCATCAATTGTATGTTTAAGGATATTCTTTAAAGTTTTGTTGACAGCCTCAACCTGATCGTATGCTTGCGGATAGTACGAAGATGAATGTTCTTGTATGAATCCAAGCATAGTAGTCAGTTCTGTCATCATGTTATTTTGAAAATGACTTCCATGGTCATTGAAAATCACTTTGGGTATACCAAATCGTGCTATAATCTGATTTTATACAAAGAAAGTTGTTGTTTCCTCGTCGGCTTTAAAAGTAGGCATTGCCTCTGCCCATTTCGTAAAATAGTCAATAGCGACAATGATGTATTTATGCTCCCCAGCTGAGGCTAGGTTGCATGTCACATAATCAATTCCCCATTTCATGAAGGGGCCTACCGAGACAACGGGAAATAACGGAGCAGGATGTGACCGCATTTTCCTGGTGTAAATCTGACACAGATGACAGCGCTTCACTGCTTCCACACAATCTTTAAAGATGGTGGGCCAGAAATAGTTGGCACGTAGTATCTTTTGGGCTGTTGCTAACCCAGATAAATGACCCCCACATGCTCCGCTATGGGAATCATTCAGGACAATCTCCGCTTCCTCATGGGTAAGGAAACAACGCAAAATGGAATCTACCCCTCATCGATATAATGTATCTCCTATGATGAGGTAGTTCTTCGCATGGAGGCATAATTTATGTCGTTCTTTGCTTAAGGAAGTCGTAGGATACTTCAAAGTCTGGAGATATATAATAATATCTCCATACCAAGGATTAGTGGTGGATATCAAGAAGATGTGCTCATCTGGGAATGAGTCATCTTCAACTGCTACATCTTCTTCAGTAGGAAATTCTGCTATAAGTTTAGCAAAAACTAAGGACTTCTTAGACTTAGTGGCCTGGAAATCCAAGTCAAATTCTTGAAGAATGACTATCCATTTGTTAAATTTTGCCCCAACAATCCGTCGGGATAAAACATATTGAAACGGATTCACATCTGCCACTACTGTGGTGGTCCTCAGTAAAATGTAGTGATGTAACCTCTGAACAACATAAATGGCTGCTAAAGATAATTTCTCAACATGGGAGTATCTAAGTTCAGGTCCACCCAAAGCACAACTAAGATAATAAACAACATGCTTTACAAGCTTATCATCGTCCTGGACTAGCACTACCCAATGGTGGACTCAGACGCGGCCAGATATAATATAAAATCCCTAGAATAATCTGGCGGACGCAACAAGGGTGTCGACAACAAAGCTTTTTCAATGCCTCGAAAGCAAGTTGTGCGGTTTCATCCCATAGAAATGGGGTGTCCTGTTTGAGCAGGTGCATGAAACCCTTAGTAATCTTGGAATAGTTAACAATAAAACGTCGAAGAAAATTAGACTTTCCTTGTAGGCTTTGAAGATGTCTGATAGAACGAGGAGGAGGCAGATTTACAATGGTCTCAACTTTCAAAGGATCCACCTTGATGCCTATACTAGAGACAATGAACCCGAGCAATATTCTTGACTCGACACAGAATACACACTTATGGGGATTCAAGTGGATTTTATAATGTCTGCATCTCTCAAATATCAACTGTAAATGATCTGGATGTTGAATCCTCTTACAAGAATGTGCAGGCAGATCATCAAGGTATGGTTCAACAATGGCTTTAATATCATGGAAAGCAAATTTCATATCCCGTTGAAAAGTTGCCCCATCATTTTTCAAACCAAAGGGCATTTTCTTGTACGCGAAGGTACCCCAAGGACAAATGAAAGCAGTTTTATGTTGGTCTTCCGGTTTTATTTGAATTTGATTGTATCCAAAGAAACCATCCATAAACGAGAACACCTCACTTCCCGCACAAGCATCTATAATCTAGTCTATAAATGGCGTGGGATATTTGTCCTTAGGACAGGCTTTATTAAGGTCTCTAAATTTCGTACAGACATGGATAGTCCCTTTCTTTTTATCAACAGGAACAGGGTTGGATACCCATTCTGTCAAAGCTATGGGATAGATAAAACCAGCCTTCAACATCTTTTCAACTTCAGCCACCACTTTACGCGGGTTAACAGGTCTTAAATTTTGTCGAACTGGTGTGGCATCAGGATATGTTCGGATTTCATGTTCAACAATCGATGGATCTATGCCTGGAATCTCCTCATATGACCAGGCAAAGACATCACAGAATTCCTTAAACAGGGCAGTATAGATGGCAATCTCTTCAGGAGAGAAATTTGCACCTATGTATATGTTTTCCATGACATCAGGGTTTACAGAGATGTTAATAGGTATGGTGGCGGAAATATTTTCCATATTCCCCTCGACAAATATTCCTTCCTTAGGAAAGGGATTGATAGGTATATCAACATCTCCTGACAGTCTCAAGCGAAACTCTTGATTTTCTATTCTGATTAGTTCTGGAAGAAAATAGGATCGATGATGAAGATCCTCACAAATCTTACTAGTCCACTCATGGCTTCATCGGAAGGTAAAACCATGTCCAAACAATCTATAGAGTGCGAAGAGTTTTTCGCCCATGCGGGAAAATAAACTTCTTCCAAATCTTCCAAGACTGTTAGAGGATCTGGAATGGGATCAACAGTGGCTTGAGTGATAGCTTGATAAGCCACCTCCACTGCCGATAAGGGCACTTCTGGTTCATGTGGAGACGAGAGAACCCAAGGATTAGTCCTATCGACAACAGTAGCTATGGAATTCCCCACACTAGTAGAACCGATATAATTAACCGGGGCTGGAAGATCAAATGTGCCCATCAATGATGTGTACATTCCAGCCCCCAAGCTCTGTGTAGCAGGTTTGACCTAATCAACCAATGGCACAACGGACTCATTAGACTCTAAATGAACTTTTCGGGTAAAATCAAGTTGGTCAATAGTAACCAACTTTCCCTCATGTGGAAAAAACACTACACAAAAAATGGCCGACGCAATAGCAGACATCGCATAAGTTCAGTTCCTTCCTAGAAGCAGATTGTAGTCCAAAGGAGCATCAATCACTTCTACCTCAACAGACACTACTTTGCTTGCCAACTTAATTTCGAAAGCCGGCAAGATACCATGCGGACGAAAGGACCTTCCATCAAAAGCAGTAAGGGATAGTGACTTTTATAAGGCTCTTCCACCTCCTCCACTCTTGGATGTGATCCAAGATGTAGGTATCCTTGTTCTACCTAAAGGTAGATAACAAGTCCATTCCGAAATCATATTGGACCAGAAGCTAAAAGTGGCTAAGAAATGCACTAGCCAGGTCCCAGAAACTACTGAAAGCAGCAAAAGGAAATTCAATATACCATTTTGACATGGTACCTATTAAGGTTCTCTGGAACAGCCTCAACCTAATTGAATTTTCATTCATCAAATTCGAAGAACACCATAAATGGAATGTGGTGGCATGAGCCCTAGGATATTCACCAACTTTGCCCTCGAATTTAAGGATTTCCAATGGCAATTTGGTGGGAATAGTTGGCCACAAGGGGTCATGCCTCACCGGGTCATTCATTAATTTTGACAAATCTGGCAAATTTAAAGTTTCCAAGAAAGGAAATTTGTGTTGAATCGGGGTACTAAATGTGCTAGCCTGGGGATTAGAGGGACCTACCCCCGAATTCCCATAGGTAAAAGTGGGGTTGCCCCCTGCCACCGGTTGCGAAGTGGGTATATTACTCTAAAATGGATTCCATCCGTAAGCCACAGGATTATGTGTGGGAGGTGCAGTATAAGAAGTTTGGGCCATCCCAATAGAAACAGGGGTCCTGAAAGACAGGAGCCAGTATTCCTCCGCTGAACAACAAAAAGGGAGAGCTCATAAAAGGAACCAAAATCGGAGTTTGGAAACTTTTCCCATAAGAGGTATTGTTCCCAAACTGCACTCCTACATAGGAAGGTGATGGGCCTATGTATGGAGTGGATGGGGGAATGTTCCCCCCATTCCAAGGAAATCCTTGGACAAATATCGAGGATCCTACTAGACCACTCTGGGTAGTATATGGAAAGGAAGAAGGGACAGTAGGTATAATAGGGATCCTAGTAACCATATCACCAGAAGTACCTGCTAGGTTTGAGCGAACTGGTGGTTGGACCACTCGACTCGCTGGAGTCAAAGGTGTAGAAGGTATACTAGATCTAGGGGCACTTACTAGGGGAGGTAGTACCCCTTCAACTGGAATGGCTGAGGTGAACACAAAAGATTTTTCTTCCACAGAAGACATGATCCTACCCACAGGGACACCTAAAACAGGTGAATCAAAAGGTCTAACCTGAACGATCACAGGATCGTTTAAATTAGTCAAGGGGGTGTTAAAATTCCTTACAAACTTGTCAATATGCAAGTCTTCTATCTCAACTGTGTCAAGATCAAAATGGTTAGCTATCAGTTCTGGTTCACCAAGAACTTCACTTATTCCTACCGGTTCAAATGAACCGTCTGTGTCCAATCTCCACCTTTGGGGGTGAGGTGGAGGCTCCAATGTGACGAGAGGAGGAAGGTTTCACAACCTTCTTGACCTTCTAATGGATTGGTCCTCCACGATTGAAAATTTAACAAATCACACCCTAAGGCTAACTAAACACAAGCAAAACCACAAAGCACACACTATAAAAATCCTAAAGCCTCAAACAATCAATCAAGGGTGAAATATGTACTTTCCCGAAGAAATTTGAAGAACGATTACTTGGCATCCTTGAAGTGGTTCTTAGGCACAAGCGGAGGAATCACCCAACCGCCCTCCTACACTTACAACAAGGCTTACCTTCCAAGCTCGTTAAAGGTGAACCAGAAATAGCCTTTCAGTTTACCTAGGTATGAACCCTAAATGTCAAGAGACTAAAGGCTACCTTAGCTATACCAACAGTCTGGGGGGACAGTCACAAGCCTGACTCGTACACATGGGCAGGGTAGCTGAGCCCAAAATTCTGTCTAGGACAAAATCCCTAGATGTGTAAAAGTCCTGATTTACGTTTTGACAAGGAATCAGAGGGTTATCTCCTCATTCGAATGCCTCCATGTGGCCTCGTGCTTGACTCCCATTTGAGAGGAGCTTCCTAGATACAATTGATAAAGTCAAGGATTTACCTAAAGAGAGTTCCACTACGTCTGAATTTTAAAACTTATGGGAAGTTTACACTTCCTATCCCAGAAGTCTAGCCTAAGCTAGTAGGTGAAAGGTCGCTAAAAACAAAAATTGCTAGTAAATTTTAATTATTGCGTTCATTTTAAAGGGTTGTTTCTTACTCAGAAGGAAATGGAGTGATGAACTATGGTGTTTTTTGACTCGATAAGAAATAAAAAAGTAAAGGTGTATTTTTTTCAAAGCAAATTACCACTACTAAAGAAAACTTATTTTTCTTTTTGTAAATATATATTGATGAACAAATGCAAACGATAAAGAGAAACTAAGATTATGTTTTTTGCAGTTTTTGAGATTATATTTTAAAACTGAAATGAAAACTACTTATGCAAAAGCTTGAAAATGTTTTTCTTTTCACTTTTTAAAATTGCTCAAACTCTACCATGCACCTAAAATGCACTAATCTTGAGTAAATTTGGACCTCATCAACTGTATAAAATAAACAAACTAAAGTAAACAGGTCAAAAGAACCAAGAATCAACCAACAAAGGGAGACCAGGAACCCTAGATTGGGTGTACACAATGACAAAAGATCACTGTAAACTCATAAAGGTAAGTGACAAACCAACCACTATCAAAAATACGGACTGGAAAAACCATGCTCAAAACCCTGATCACTAATCCGGACAGAGACACTTCACCCTATAACCCAAACAGGCCAAGCTACTTCAACATGCAAACATAAGAAAATCCAAGCAAAAGAAACCCAAGGGGCTTTACGAAAAAGAACAAAGTGTGGTCACCAAGGTCTTCAGACTAAGAAAATAGTATCCATAAAGAAAGCCAATTAACAAACAGGAATTACACAAAGAAAGGGACAAGAAAACCCTATCCTAAAAATCCCTATTTCCAGGCTTGTACGCGACTGTGTATAAGGGCAACTCGCGTACTGTACGTGACTGTCCAAGAGAGAAACACGCATATCCAGGCCTCTGTACGCGAATGTGTAGCAGAGCAACCTGCGTACAGGTACAAAAATTTTCTCAAAAATAAGAAAAATCCACAAGGCTTTCAAACACTGTGATAAGGATCAACCAGGATAAAATACCACACACAAAATTCAAGGCAAAGGCTGGTTAGGGGTGACAGAAACAACCTACAGCAGTCTGGGCTCCCCAGTGAAGTCGCCAGTTTTGTTTTATAGGAATAAACACCTTATAACCAAAGGTCTGGGGTTACCAACATACTCATAAAACTTGCAGGCAATCGACTCTAGAGTATAGAAAAAGAAATAGGAGGATAGAAAAGACTCACCCGATACAAAATGGTTGATCCTAGATTTGTCCTCTTCCGCTTTGCTTCTCATCCAAAGCCTTCTGGGATGCTTCTCCTTCACCTGTCAAGAGAAAATACTCCAAATACAAGATGATACATGTATATAAAACAAGTTAGATAAATCATAAACAGAGTGCTTAATCCTAAGTATTCATCAAACCATGATACATGAAAGACATTCAAGACACATATGGAAGAAGGATTATCTTTATTAACAATAATGAATGAGTTCAGATTACAACCCAACGCCTGAGACAAGGACTCCTCTGCAACCAAAGGATTCTGAGTTCCACTGCTCCAAATACTTCTGAATAGAATCCACCAGCATAACTTTTCTCTCAAGTATATGTGATTAATACCCTTCCCAAGGTCTTTATTTATACTTGGTGAAATAAGGTAGTTTCGAGGGTTGAGGAGGTTGAGACAATTAAGGTGATTATGGTTAAGGGATTAATAAATCTTAGATAATCATGATTTATTATTTTTAATGTTGAAGGAAGGTGTACGCGGGTATTAATACTGGCAACTCGCGTATGCCATGTGAGTTTCTCTAAGGGTAACCTGCATACAAATCTGTACACGAGATGCAATAACCGATACTTGCATACAACACGTGAGTTGCATATAGGAAGAGTCGAGTACAGGACTTAACATATTTAAAAGTAAAAATAACCAGCTAGATGGATGATAAATGTAGTTCATAATATGCCCATCTATAGTGTTTTAGGCAACCCTCAATCCATAAATGTCCTTTTGTGTGCTAACATAGTGAATGTCGGCACTTGGATGGAGAGGTGCCATTCAAGTGGATAACACACCCTGAGCATCTTAGGGACATTTTCCTGAGATGTTGTCATTATAACATACGGCTCAATCTACACAAATGTGTTTTTTGCATTGAGACGAGATGTATACTTGGATTTGTGGCTTCTTAGGATGGCATCCAGATAGATCCACTGAATATTGTTGCTATATTGTCCCTACCTTCCTCGAAAAATATTGTTGAACTCCAAATTTTTCAAGGGAAGGAAAAATTTCTTTGCCATTTCATTTTCCATTTCGCTGAGAAAATGCACGGCTATATGCTTCTCCTAAAGAAGGACACTCCATTCTTCTAGGATGACTAGGCCCAATGAACCTTTGATAATCTTAAGCAAGCTCTGACTCATTCACCCATGATCGACCCCTCAGATTATTGAAAGGATTTTATCTTATATATTGCTTCCTCCACTACTACCATTGGAATGGTTTTAGTGCGGGAAGATCCCAATAGTCAAGAGCACGTGATATATTATGCCAGCAAGAATCTCATTGATTCTGAAACTTGATACTCCCATGTGGAGAAGTTAGCATTGGCTATGGTCATTGTTGTTAAGAAATTTTTCCATTACATCTTGCTTCGCACTACCATGGTATTTGCAAATCAGAACCCTATGTGCTACATTCTGACTTGCCAGATGCTACGGGGGAAATATTCCCGTTGGATTGTCATCCTACAGGAATTTGACCTTGAGTTTGCCAAGGCCACTTCAAAGAAATCCTTGGTCTTTGCAGAGCTGATGTGTGACCTTCCATGTGCTTTGATGGATACTAAGCCCAGTGATTCATTTACAGATGAATTCTTGTTCTTGATTAGCATGATAGACCCATGGTATGGAGATTTAGTCATTTATCTCCTAACTCAAAATTTCAACCTAATATGTCCCGCGACGATCGTTGTTGTATTTGTCACCATGCGAAGTACTACCTTATCTTGAATGATACATTGTATAGATGTGGTATCAATTCCATTCTTCGGCAATGCCTTACACATGAGAAAGGTGAACAAGTCCTAAATGATTGCCACTCTGGAACATGTGGCGGTCATCTCTTTAGGATGGCTACAACCTAGAAAACCCTTCGCGCTGGCTATTTATGTCCTTAAAAATTCAAATACTGTCATGAGGCTGTTAAGAAATTCCCACCCTGCCAACATTTCTATCCGAAAAAGTACACCCACCTTGTTCCTTTACTCCTCGTCATTGCAGTTGGCCCTTTTGCCAAATGGGGAATTGATTTTATTCATTGTAATCCTACATGAAGAGGTACTATGCTTGAAACCTTTTTTGTATGGTACCGTGTATATATGTATATTTTTGGCTTTCAGTGTGTTGTGTCTTGATTCGGTATGGTGTTGAGTTTAGGGTCCAAACTTTTTATACCATACTTAACCTTGCTTTAGCTGCTTGGGTTCTCTATTCCCCGGCTCATGACTTGATCAGTTCAGGACCAGGTTGTATTGATCCCACTACCAATAACATCACTGAGTATCAGGAAGTAATAGGTCTATTGGCTGAGGCTCCTTCTCAGGACATTCGTGATTTGGTAGTATTTATGGATTCACAGTTAGTGGTTTGTCATATAAACCATGTCTATACCATCAGAAACCCTGTACTTCTTCACTTACTTTAGAGAGTGCAGTTATTAGAAAGGTCATTTGAATATATTACTTATAGGCATCTCCCTAGGTCAGATATTACGATTGTTGATTCATTAGTAAACTACATCCTAGAATGGTATATTGTTCATACATAATTTGAAAGATAAACATGGTTCATTATAAAATAAACTATAAATGACACATAAAACTCATATAAATATGATTTCCATTTGAGACATATAAACACTGGTAATGAGTCTGTATATATATATATATATATATATATAAAGTGTTTTTTTTACGAAATGTGGTCACAAGACCGCATCTGAAGCACTGTGGCTTTAAGGAAATACAAAACCATAAAAAAATCCTGAAGCTACTAAGATTTCAGTAATGCATAATGCAAACCACCATCTAATGATGTTCATGATAGCACATGATGGCCCATACTACCCTGCAAAGCAGTCGGTTGAAGAAGCCCGACACTCCTGCAGTGTGTCTCTGAAACCTCATGGGGAGGTCGTCTATAGCCACATCAGGAATGTCAAGTGTCAGACACTCTAGGTTCTCCTCCAACTCAATAAGGTAGTCATCACCTCTGTGAACCAACTAAGCTCTAGCTCGTCTATCCATTGGAGAAGATCCTGCAGGTCGTGCACCACCAACATCTACATGTAAAAATTAGGTATTGTTACTGCACATAAAAAACATAAAATTTAAAAAGCACAAAAAACATAATCACCATTTTAGGGTTTTTATTTTTTACCAATATTATCCCATTGAGCACCAGGTGGTAGTCATAGATCAAGGTCACCTCTGAAATCTGTCCCTGCATAGGAAAAATCCTTGATCATGAGGATCTAATCTCACAACCAACGGATGAATGTGGCCTCGAATTTCACCTTGGCTCTGCCACCACTTGTACGAGCCATGATCTCAACCCACCTCAACATGCATGGGTCTCTAGCCCTAATTTTAGTGAAAATCACCTGAGGTTTTAGGAGAGGCACCCTCTCAAAGAAGAAACAAGCTAAAATATACCCAAAACCAAACTTCTTTAGCTCTCCCTACTGACATTTTATCAGTTGATCCTTGAAGACGGGAAGAAGTGCCTCCGCCCAGTTGAAAACTATAGCGGCCATAGCTTCCAAGGAATATAGCATGTGTGCCCTAGATTCCTGATGAGGCCCCTGGTTTCCATCCCATCTCTCCATGATGAACAATACTGTGTGAAGTAGCATGTCCACCACATCCTTGATAGAAATCTTCTTACCTCACATTCTTGTGCCAGGATGAAAATGACGGTTGATCATCTCCTGAGTAGTCATGTCCCCTCGTCTGGACAACCCTGTCAAGAAGTAGATGTCCTCTACCTCTATGGTCAAAACATGTTCTATTTCATCAGATGTGTGGCCTATATCTTTTCGAAACTCATGAAATGTCCTGTATAGAAGCCAACTCTTACCAGCAGAATTCGACAAACCATTGATCTTTTTGATCAGGAATAGAGTTAAATCTAGGAAATACATGTATAATAGATGCATTCCTTCATGGTACCTATTCTGGGCCCCTATTAGATTTTTATCATTTAACAAATATGATCTTAGGATCTTATCTAAGAGAATAACATGCACGATAATCAATCACAAAAGACAATAGACACAAAGAATTTTCCTCGGGCTAACCATAAAGGAGAAAACCTTGCAACTTCCTCAGAGATAGAATGAGAACCAATGGAAATAGTAAAACCCAAAGACAGAAAGATGATCTCCAACAATTGTTCTCTCTCTCACTTGTGTGAACTCCTCTTCTCTCACCTATGCGATATAGCTGGGTATTCACCACTACCTTTTATTGGATATTGGTAGTCATCCCCAAGTTTCACCTTGTGGGGTGACTCATGTTCTGATAATTTCATAAATGATTCTTTGAATCCCGTCATATGCTTGGAAGCTCCACTATTGATAAGCCAATCCTTTCTCCCATGTGTGATAGTTCCCATGAGGGTAGAAATCAGAACATATTCTTCATCACTTGAAGAATCATCAATTTCTTGTTTGATTCTCTCTCTGGAAGGTTCATCATCCTCTGTAGTGTGAGCATGATGTCTTATTTTGGTGTCCTTCTTATTGTGAGATCTATTCTTATTCTTGGTACAATCTCTTGTAAAGTGTCCTCTTTCATCACATGTAAAACATCTGTATTTAGATATATCTTTGTTAGATTTTCTAGAGTTATCTTTCTGGTTAGAATGCTTACCTTTGGGATGATGATAGTCTCTCCTAGTCTTCTTGGCTAGTGTACCATGAGAGCTTGATCTTCACTTCCCATATTTTCTTCTCAGGATACTATCTGAGCTTCTTCTTGTGAGCATTCTTCCCATAATCTACTGAAGGCGACTAGCTTTCTTCTAGCACAAATCCCTTGAATGAAAGAGTCCCATGACCTAGGGAGACCATTCAAGGTGGTCATCACAATTTTGACATTCTCCACTACTTCAAGTTGTTCTTTGATCTAGGAGACCCTTATAAAGTATGACTGTATGGTCTCTGCATTCTGGATCTTCAAATTATTCAACTGGTTCCTCAAAGTCATCTGCTGGTTTATGTTCTTCCCTTAAAATAGCTTGGTCAGGGCATCAAACATTGCTTTAGGTGTCTTTAGGGAGGACACCTGTTGTATGAGGTGATCCTTTATTGAATCATAAATAACCCTCTTAGACATGACTAATTTATTTTTGTGTAAGTGTTGCAACTGCAACATTTTCCCAAAATTCAAAATTTTTTGGGACCCTCCTTTAATTCGTTTTGCTCACCTTTTTGGTTTTGCCTAATTTTTGCGCAAAGATTACTTTGATTCCAGTGATGTTTTACTATTTGAAATGACTTTTCCTTGCTATCAAAAGTGTTTAGACTTTTGATTCGGGAGTCTAGTTAATTGCTCGCCCGCCGTCTCGGAAAAGGAATGGAACATCACGTCCGATTCAAGTGTGTGTGGTCTCCGATGCATTTTTCTTTATCGGTGGTTGTTTTGAGATCTTGACGGAACCTTTGTCTATACATCTTCAACCATTGCGGAGAAGGTACCGCAAATTTTTTCAAGAGTTGTTTTATCCTCTTCCAATCCCCGCCATTTTGGATTCGCATATCCTTTGGATTTTCAGCTTTCGTCGTTGCGGCTTTGGAAAGCACTATGCTTCCGATAGTTTGATTTATCTTGTCCGCTTGGTCAATTTTTTTTGCTTGAGTCATGTTTATTTATAGTCCATTTTTTGCTGGTCTACAGAACTCATTTCCTTTATGTTTTCCACTGTTGCGGCTCTTCAACCAACTATTGGTCCAAGGCTATAGCGTAGCGAAATCCGATGTAAAGTTTATTTGTTTCTCCTACCAATGCCATTATTGGCGTCCTGATTGTTTCATCATCCACCATTGTGGAGGCGATACCGACAGGATCACTGATCCCATAGCCATTCCACTTCCATATGGTTTTATTTTTCCCGCCGATTGTAGTTGACCGAGGTGTATATATTGGGGCCGTGGTGTTTTTATTATTTTATTGTTATTTTGGTGATTTCCTCATGCTGTCGTTATCGCTCGAGCAGACCAACGCATTCGCTGTCGGTACCTTCGCTCCTAGGTGGCTCCGGCATGGAAGTTTAAGGGTTTTCCTCCACCAGTCGTGCAACATAGTGCCAGCTAGGCCCTTATGCCCGTTTTACCATTCTGTTCGATTGGTCAAACTATTTTTGTTGCCTCTGTGGTTATTGGTTACCTAGCTTTTCCATCTCAGCATGTATATATATTCGTGGTAAATGGTATGGCGGCCTGGTGGGGGGGTTTTGTGGTTTTCTTGATGATGATTTTCATGGCCATTATGGGTTTTCCTTCCACACTCACCTGCTAGGGAAGCTAGTGCATACGGCCATTATGTTTTCCGGACCAGTTTTCCCTACTCTATGTGTGGCCATCTCAGGAGGGCGTTTTCATGGTTTTCTCTTGAGATGCCGAGGTTTTGGTTCTATAGTTTGGTCGCTCTCATTTTTGAATGAGGGTTTCAATGTTGTGATTACTCCCCATTTAGGTTGAGACTGTTCAAACTCGAGTATGAACCCCAGACCAATTTTTGAGTTAGAATGCACTATCTATTCAGACCATGATGCGAGTGTTTTTGCAGCAGGTAGCTTCATCTTATTGTTTATGAGTTAAGTGCGCTAGTAGTACAGTATCCTTCTCTTGGGATTAGGCCTCATAGTTTCCTTAGAAAGGTGCACCGATAGAGGGTGTTTTAGACTGTTTTCTGCTTCAACATTAGGAGGGGGATATTCGTCGTTTTAGAAAGGCCATGATATTCTAGGTCATGAGCTAGTTTTAGCCTTTTGGGAAGATTAATTTATGCGGGAACATTTGGTTTCTGATCATTGTTTGTTTATTTTTGCATAGCTGCACTCATGTTTAGCATAGATGAGGTAAAATGATTATACGGTTTCTCTCCATTTTGAATGTTATCTGGAAATGACCCAACAAAACCTAAAAGCAATTTCTGTGTATGACAGGGAAATTCTTCAGAATCCGAGATGTCTAAACGTCAGCAGAAGAAGGCTCACATAGTAGAAGAGGAACCCAAAGTCAAAATTGTTACTAGAGTTGAATGCACCTATGAGGACACCAAATGCATAATTGGTATAGAACTCGAATATAAGTGGGGGGAAGTTTACAGATTAATAACACACCGAGAAGTACCTGACATAGGTTTTGAAGAAGAAACCATCTATGCCAATATAGAGAGATCTGCATTGATGAAAATTGATACCAAACCTGAGATTTTTCCATTCTTAAAGGTGATTGGGTGGATTCTTCCTAGGGTAGATGTAACCACCATGATTTTGGGAAATGTTGATAAACAAGGTTATGCTACTTATAGTCCTGGGTATGTGTCACTATCCTACCACTTACCAAAAGCAAAAGTGTACTTGACTGAGGACTGGCTGAAGGCAATTAAGATGGACCTAGTTGAGACACTGAAGAGAATGTTGGTGCCTGGAAAGAACTTTAGAACTAGGCTGACTAGGGAATATGATACTGCCACTCTAAGAACACTATACAGGTTCATTGCCCTGATGCTGAACAGGATTTTTGGGAGGGCCCACGGTAAAAGCTTCAAATTGGAGTGGGTGCCTATCATCTTCTATGTTGCAACATAGGGGACAGTGTTCAACTGGGCAAACATTATGTCCAACGGCCTCTCAGCCTGCATCACATCAGCATTAGGAGGGGTGTCCTAGAAGAGATCAGAGTTCTATATGATCTCTATACTGATTTATTGCATAATATGCAACCAACCCTTTCCCAATCTAAGGTGTATCTGGGACCGAGAGAGAACACCAGTCTACTCAGCATATAGACCACTGTGGGCACACAAATACCACAGTCACTATAGAGAAGTATGTGAACACTTTGTCATGCCATTATATACATTGATATTCTTAAAGGAGTGCAACTGTATGTCAGAGGAAGCATTGAAGGTGATTGAGGAATATACAGACTACTATCTAACAGAGGATGGAATGTATTTTAGAATGTATGGATGCTCTAGAGCACCCTCCCTGCTGCCAAAATATGACACTGACTGTATATTCCACAAAGAGGCAGTTACACAAGTCTTTTTAGATGGCATAGGGAGTTTTCTGTTTGAACATAAGAAAGTAGCTTACCCTCCTTTACCATTCAGGTTGGGAAGCTATAAATTCACAAGTGTGAAGAAAGCTAAGGAATTTGTGGAGCAATTGGGGAAATTCCATTTTGGGGAAATGCATTTCCATAGGAACGATTCCCTATATAAAGTGGCAGAGCACTGTAGGGAGGCAAATGTGCATTTTGAATACACAAGCCACTGGGATAGAGAGGAATCCATTTTCCACAGTGCACAAAATATAACGGCCTTAATAAGAAGGTTTAAAAATAAAATCACCACCAAAGGCGAGAAAGGACAGGATGAGCAAGAAAAGGAAGAGGAGGAAGAAACTAGAAAAAGAAATGAAGATGCTAGGAGACTAGCATAGGAAGCTGAAAGATGGCTCAAAGGTGAGGAGGAAGAAAAGAGAAGAGTCGAACAAGAAGCAGCTATAAAGGCAAAAGAGGCTTCCAAGAGTGAAGAGGAGGAAAAGAAAAGAAACATGGATGAGGAACTGAAGAATCAGGAAGTAGAAAGGTTAAAACTGCTAGGAGTAGTGACAGAGAAATCTGCTTTCAATCCTGTAGACAGTCAGGCTCAAGACTTGGGTAATCCTGATATTCAAGATGCCGAGGCAGCCGCTGGCTGCACAACAGTATAGGATATGGTCCCCACCCTTAGGCTAACCCTTTTTTAGTAGAAGAAAGGGGAGGAGGTACCATATTTCAACAATATCTTTTATGATAGGGAAAGGAAAATAATAGTGAAAAGGACTAAGAGAAAGGCCGAGACTGGGGGGCAGTTGGGTAAAATGATAAATGATACAAGTGTAGTATATGGGACGGACAAGGACCCTAGATTCACCATCAGAGCTGGGGCTGCATTGATCCATGCTTTTAAGGACAATGTAGATCGAATAATGACTAATCTTGAACAATCAAATAAATCTACTTCCCACCTAAAAGATACCCTGAGAAGAGAGAGAGAAGAAAATAATAGATTGAAAAGAAAGTTTGAATAGATACAATAGGAAATAAAGTCTTCAAAAGCTGAGCTCCAGTTCCTCCAAGTAGAGATGAGATCTATGGAGGCCTCCCAAGGAAGTCTAGAGAAAGTGCAACATGAATGTCAAGATTTGAAGACAGAAAGGGAGCAGTTGCTAGGAAAGATAGGGGAATTGGAGCTATAGAAGGCTACTTTGGAGGAATTTGAAAGGCAATCTTAGGCGCAGACTACAGAGCTGAGAGAACAAGTTGCCTCATCAATAAAATCTCTAGAAGAGGATAGGGAACAACAAGTCAATCTCCATCCTTTCCAGGAGCATGTTTTGGCATAGATGGGAAAGATGCACCAGCTGTAAGTAGCCATAGAGGAAGAAAGGTGCAAGATCTTGCAGGTAGACAATCGGCTAGATGAGATTTTAGAAACCTCTTCATATTTTGTAGATAGATCGCAGGACATATTAGAAGTCCTGACAAGAAGGATGGAAAGATTGGAAATGAATGAAGAAACTCATGTAGAGTTACCATCAAAAGATCAACAAGCCCTGAGGCAAGACTATGAGTTACTGGATTTTTCCATAAACATAGCTAATGAATTCAAGAAGGCTATCAAGAAGACCAAGGGGGCCTTGTGCATAATTCTTCAGGAGACTTTTGATCATTTATAATTCCTGCCAGGTTGAGGCTGAACAGAGAATGGATATCTTTCTAGGCCACAACCTATTTTTGGATATATTGCAAAGAAGGTATCAAGAAGATGAGCAAAGGATACATCACATCAAAGCCATAGACAAGCAAACCCTGAGGAATGAAGTGGATCATTCTGCGGTTAGTGTGCAATTGTTAGAATCCAATTTAGTTTGAGCGCAGCCAAAATAGAAGTAATAGGAAATCAGCCTGCTAAATTCGAAATAAATATTCGTTTCTTAGAACCTTCCGAATTCGAAAGCATTGCCTCAGAGGCTTCAGCATGGAAAAAATTTTTGAATAGTCAAGCAAGACCCTCCTCATAAGCCTTTTATTTGTTTATTGTAATATATTGTAAATTCTATAAGCACTTAATGAGAGCAAAGCGTGGGAGGTGAAGCGTTGGGGAAGCCCAAGAGTCATTCGTGGGTAGCCCAACAGTTTTTTCTTTTTTGTATAAATATAGAAGATTTAGATGAGAGGGGGGATTTTTCCCTAGAGAAACTTGTGAACCACTTGTTGTAAGAGGAACTACTTCATTTTACAATAATAAATTACAAATTTTTCCTATTGGAGAAGGTGCCATGTGTAATGTTCAAATGTGATAAAATGAACAATGTTGAAGGGGAACTATTTCGTTTTCAACTGTGTTTCATTAATTGTGAGAGCGTTCTAAATTTATAAACCTATGTTCTTATTTGAATGTTCTCTAGTTTATTCTGTGATAATTTCCACTATGGGTAATGGAGGTTTTAACGGTTCATGAGCTATCTTGTTGTGTATATATTTATTCATTTTTATCTGTTTTGATTCTAAGAACAGCTATCTATGATTTATCTTAACATGTGAACAGTATTACATTACTCATGAATTAATATCTTGCTCCCTAGGGACAGCTTAGTTAGTGTTGTTTTTTCTAGTTGTGTGTGATTTAGATGTGAGAGAGTCTAAGATGAGAGGTAATAACCTGTGCATCACATTGTGACCACTCCCCGCATTCTTAATCGATCTTCATTTTAGATAGGCACTTGCATATCATACTTAAAACTAAAACACAAAATTATACATGGTGGACCGGGCTGCAACCGGTAAAACCTTTTATTTTTGTTACTTGATCTATGGTAGCCAGACCACAAACCGGATGGATTCCCTATACCAAATAGTCATGGGCTAGCTAGGAATGTTGACTGGGGAGAATCCCTTGCTGTTGTTGCCTACGAATTTCCAGGCCTCAACAGTTATGGTGCTAGAAGGAGGGCCTCCAATGTATGGTTGGCCGAGGAAACCAATTTTCTTGAGATTATTCCACCGGTGATAGTTCAGAAAGCAGTTTGTTTCTCAATCCAATTCCTGAACAGAAGGGTAAAGAGCATTTGTATTATGTGGATAATGAAGTAGTTAATGATCTGAGAAGACACACTAGGGCATATGTGAAGAAGATTGGAGGATTACTAATTATCCCTAACTTTCCCAGAAGAGAATATAAAAGGAGAGACCGTCCTATATTGGAAGACTCAGTGTTGGTTGAAGATTTGGAAGAACTAGTAGAAACAGCCTTACAGGAGGTGGTTTAGCCTTTGAATCAAGTGGGCCTAGAGACACCTTACTGTTCACCTATCCGTACTCCTATTCATTCACCACCTCACTCTCCACCCAAACTCATGGCAGGTGTAAATGTAAATTAGCCACCCAACCCACCAAATCCACCACCTGCTTGGAAAGCCAAATCACCCTTGAACTTAACACCTCCATTGCACGACTTACCTCAAGCCTTTGAGAAGATGCTACCCAAGTTTGATCCAAATGAGAAGATGCTAGTAGATGACCATTTATAAAGTTTTTATTTGGCAGTAGAAGGATTAATGGCTGGGGAACATGAGGATGTAGTTTGTAGACTTTTCCCACACACCCTTAAAGGAGCAACATCATCATGGTATTTCGGTTTGCTTGCAAACTCTATCCCAAGTTGGGATACTTTTGAAAGGATTTTTAGAAGTAAGTATGCAACCCAAAAAATTCATGCAGCTCTCATGAAAGGATTGTGCACCTTAAAGAAAGAAAGGAATGAAAAGGTACACAGTTTCACTCAAAGATTTTCTGCTTACCTCAAGAACTTCTTTGCAACTGATAAGCCCTCTGATAAAGTTTTGATTGAGTATTATACCTCAGCTTTGGGTCCTGACTTGGCTATGTTCGCAAAAGCTCAAGTTAAGCCTACGTTAGTAGAGACTTATGAAGAAGAAAAAAGAGTAGAGGCTGAAAAGGAAAGTATAGAGGATTATCCTGAGCAATGTGGAGAAAAAACTTCCAGGAAAAGAGCCTTATTGCTGTCCAAACCTAAAGAGGAGCAATCACATGATTTTGAGGGGATGTTAAAGATGATGCAAAAGCTTTCCAGCAGAATAATAGATTTGGAGAAGGAAAAATAAGCTCATAAATCTTATAAGCCTTACTACAAAAAAAAGGAAGATAACAAACATTTCAAGACCCCTCCGCACGGTTCAGCATCAATGAATCTGATAGAGGTAGGGAAGGATAATTTCTGCACTTTTCATCAACAACCCCATTCTGAAAAGAATTTTCCTCAATGGTTAAATTCAATGACATTGGTAATGAATCAGCTCTTGGACTCTAAATTGACTGAGGACAGTGATGAGGAGGAAAAAGGTAATAAGACCATAGAAAAACAAGAAAATGATACCATGTTTTTATGGGATTGTCTCTCGCTGTTTGATACAGAAAAAAAGTACTCTTAAACCTGAGAATATACCAATGACAACAAAAGACCTGAATTTGGTAAATAAAGACAATTCAATAATCTCAAATATTAAGAAGTTGCAAGAGAATGTCAGGAAGCAGCCAAATAACAATCTTGAGGACAAAGTACCTGAAATTACCATTATCAGCCAAGATCCAAAGCAAATCAACAAGCCTATTAAGCCTATTGAAGACCATGTAGGTGTTAACAAAGAAAATATTGAAAAGCCTGAAGAACCAGAGGAAGAGATGCCCACCAAAAACCAACCTGTGGAGGAATATGTCGAATCAATTGGGGAAGAGAAAGCTAGAACCCCACCTTTCCTTTTGACTTTGGAAATATTGAACCATAAGGTGCATAATTGTTTGGTAGACTCTGGATCATCGGTGAATGTTATGCCACTCACAATTTGCAAAAAAATTAATGGGCAGCCAAAACCTACTACTTGGGAAGTCACTCAACTAGACATAACTAGTGTCAAAGTAGTGGGGGGAATGGAGAATGTTCTCATTCGTTTATCTGCAAATAACAAGATATGCCAATTTATTGATATTGTGGTGGCTGACATACCAGATGGATATGGACTTATTCTAAACCGAAACTGCTCCACAAGGTTAAAGGGGTATTTTGCTTCAGATTGGTCACATTGATGGTTGCCTCATAAAGGGGTCCCAAATCGCATCAAAATTTTAAGAGAACCTTACATGAAGCACACTATCACTAAGTTGGAAGAAGGAAATGAATCTACTAATTCTATTTTGGGGAATTATCTTACGAAGTTTGAACTAAGATATCATGCATCAGAAGAAGCCAGCAATATGACTGATACTCATCCTGATCTCCTTCAATTTTCACGGGCTGATGGGAGTGATTGTAAATCGGTAGACATAGTTTTGGTTTCAAAAATAGCAGAATTAGATCACAGTTAGGTATCTCATGTCTACAATCCAGCCTAGACCCTTGACTCATAAGTTGATAGATTTGTAAGGGTGGGCACATTTTTATTTTTATTTTGATTTGATGACTTTGTACATGAATAATTTGATGCAGTTTTATTTTGATTTACCACTTTTATTTCTGGTTATTTTGGTTTGTTTTTGAATAAAGGAGGCAAACTTTTGGTCACATGGAAAGCATCAGGGTTCTCGATTAACTGAAATCTTTGGGATAAGACTATGTGTTTTATTTTAAAATGATAGAATTTCTTCTAGTAAGTAGTTTTCCTAAATGGCTATGCACTCATTGAAGTCCTGCTTAACCCCTGAAAAAAACTCAGAATTCAGAGGTCTGGAATACTATTTTAAGGCTCCATCCATTTCACATCTAAGATGTCCTAGGGAGTGATAGCAAAAGACCCACAGAAAGGAAGCAAGGTAAACAGTCTATTATATATAAATGATCCCATGCCATGATTTTAAAAAGCCTAAAGGATGTTAAGAGTCAAACTCCTAAAAAAAGCAATACATTTCAAAGCAAAGTATCAGAAACATGAATATCAATCTGCCAAAAGTTCTTCTCCATCTGTGAGTTGAAAACTAAATACATCTCTCACACAAAAGGACACTATCGATAGAAGAGCCTGAATAAAATTCAGAAAGAAAGGCACATGGAGGACTCAAAAGAACAAATGTTCAAAGGGCACAAAAGTGCAATTGGCATGGGAATGAGGAACAAATGAATAGTTCTGTTTACCATATGTTACGATCCTATGGTGTCCAAGCTAGAAACTACCCAAAGACAGAGGTAAAATAAAACTCACCTACTAAGCCTCAAAAGAGTTATCTGGACTTTCAAATATTTTGGGTGTTCCCATTTCCAAAGAATGGACTTTCCTCAATGATTCAAATGCATATGTTTTCCATCTTAGGAATAAAAGAATCTAGAAGTATTCAACTTATGAGCTAAATGATTAAACAGTATTTTACTGGGAAGAAGTTTATTCAGAAATATGGGGTTCACCAGGTAGTCGCCAATTGTTGCAACTACAACATTTTCCCAAAATTCAAAATTTTTTGGGACCCTCCTTTAAGTTGTTTTGCTCATCTTTTTGGTTTTGCCTGATTTTTGTGTAAAGATTACTTTGATTGCAGTGATGTTTTACTATTTGAAATGATTTTTCCTTGCTATTGGAAGTCTTTAGACTTTTGAATCGGGAGTCTAGTTAACTGCACGCCCACTGTCTTGGAAAAGGAATGGGACATCACGTCCAATTCAAGTGTGTGTGGTCTCCGATGCATTTTTCTTTATCGGTGGTTGTTTTGAGATCCCATTGGAACCTTTTCCTATATGTCTTCCACCATTGCGGAGAAGGTACCACGAAGTTTTTTGAGAGTTGTTTCATCCTCTTCTTATCCCTGCCATTTTGGATTCGCAGATACTTTGGATTTTCATCTTTCGTAGTTGCGGCTTTGGAAAGCACTATGCTTCCGATAGTTTGATTTATTTTGTCCACTTGGTCTATGTTTTTCGCTTGAGTCATGTTTATTTTTACTCTATTTTTTGCTGGTCTGTAGAACTCCTTTCCTTTATGTTTTCCACTGTTGCGGCTCTTCAACCAACTATTGGTCCGAGGCTTTAGCGTAGTGAGCTCCGATGTAAAGTTTATTTGTTTCTCCTACTAACGCCATTGTGGGTGTCCTGATTGTTTCATCATCTACTGTTGTGGAGGTGATACTGATAGGATCGCTGATCCCATAGCCATTCCGCCTCTCAATGGTTTTATTTTTCCCACCGATTGTAGTTGATAGAGGCATATATATTGGGGCCGGGGTGTTTTTATTATTCTATTGTTATTTTGGTGATTTCCCTGTGCTGTCGTTACTGCTCGAGCAGACCAATGCATTCGTTGTCGGTACCTTCGCTACTAGGTGGATCCGTCATGGAATTTTAAGGGATTTCCTCCACCAGTCACGCAGAATAGTGCCAGGTAGGCCTTTATGCCCATTTTACCATTCCATTCGATTGGTCAAACTATTTTTGTCACCTCTATAGTTATTAGTTACCTAGGTTTTCCATCTCAGCATGTATATATATTCGAGGTAAATGGTATGGTGGCCTGGTGGGGGGGGTTTGTGGTTTGCTTGATGATGATTTTCATGGCCATTATGGGTTTGCCGCCTGCACTTGCCTACTGGGGAAGCCAGTGCAGATGGCTGTTATGCTGTCCACACCAGTTTTCCCCAGTCTTTGTTTGGCCATCTGGGGAGGGAATTTTCATGGTTTTCTCCCGAGATGCTGAGGTTTTGGTTCTATAGTTTGGTTTCCCTCATTTGTGAACCAGGGTCACAATGTTGTGACTACTCCCCATTTAGGATGAGACTGTTCAAACTCAAGTAGGAACCCCAGACCAATTTTTGAGTCAAAATGCACTATCTAGTCAGACGGTGATGTGAGTGTTTTTGCAGCAAGTAGCTTCATCTTATTGTTTATGAGTTAAGTGTGCTATCAGTACAGTATCCTTCTCTTAGGATTAGGCCTCATAGTTTCCTTAGAAAGGTGTGCCGAGAGGGGGTGTTTCAGACTATTTTCTGCTTCAGCATTAGGAGGGGGATATTCATCGTTTTAGAAAGGCCATGATATTCTAGGTCGTGAGCTGGTTTTAGCCTTTTGGGTAGATTAATTTTATGCGGGAACATTTGGTTTCTGAGCATTATTTGTTTATTTTTTCATAGCTGCACTCATGTTTAGCATAGACGAGGTAAAATGCTTATACGGTTTGTCTCCATTTTGAATGTTATCTAGAAATGACCCAACATAACCTAAAATAAATGTGACAGCGAAATTCTTCAGAATCTGATATGTCTAAACATCAGAAGAAGAAGGCTCTCATAGTAGAAGAGGAACCCGAAGTCAAAATTGTTACCAGAGTTGAATGCACCTACGAGGACACCAAATGCATAATTGGTATAGAACTCAAATATAAGTGGGGGGAAGTTTACAGATTAATAACACACTGAGAAGTACCTGACATAGGTTTTGAAGAAGAAACCATCTATGCCAATATAGAGAGATCTGCATTGATGAAAATTTCTACCAAACCTGAGCTTTTTCCATGCTCAGAGGTGATTGGGTGGATTCTGCCCAAGGCAGATGTAACCACCATGATTTTGGCAAATGTTGATAAACAATGTTATGCTACTTATAGTCCTGGGTATGTGTCACTAGCCTACCACTTACCAGAAGCACAAGTGTACTTAACTAAGGACTGGCTGAAGGCAATTAAGATGGACCTAGTAGAGACACTAAAGAGAATGCTGGTGCCTGGCAAGAACTTTAGAACTAGGACGACAGGGGAATATGATACTGCCACTCTAAGAACCCTGTACAGGTTCATTTCCCTAATGCTGAACAGGATTTTCAGGATGGCCCATGGTTAAAGCTTCAAATTGGAGTGGATGCCTATCATCTTTTATGTTGCAACACAGGGGACAGTCTTCAACTGAGCAAACATTATGTCCAATAGCCTCTCAGCTTGCATTGCATAAGCATTAGGAGGGGTGTCCCAAAAGAGATCAGAGTTCTATATGAGATCTATAATGATTGATTGCATACTATGCAACCAACCCTTCCCCAATCTGAGTTTTATTTGGGACCAGGAGAGAACACCAGTCTACTCAGCATACAGACCACTGTGGGCTCACAAATACCGCAGTCACTATAGAGAAGTATGTGAACACTTCGTCATGCCATTATATACATTGATCTTCTTAAAGGAGTGCAACTGTATGTCAGAGGAAGCATTGAACATGATTGAGGAATATGCAAACTACTATCTAATAGAGGATGGATTGTATTTTAGAATGTATGGATGCTCTAGAGCACCCTCCCTGCAGCCAAAATATGCCACTAACTATATAGTCCACAAAGAGGTAGTTAGACAAGTATTTTTAGATGGCATAGGGATTTTTCTATTTGAACATAAGAAAGCATCTTACCCTCCTTTACCATTCAGGTTGGGAAGCTATAAATTCACAAGGGTGAAGAAAGTTGAGGAATTTGTGGAGGAATTGGGGAAATTCCATTTTGGAGAAATGAATTTCCACAGGAACGATTCCCGAAATAAAGTGGCAGAGCACTGTAGGGAGGAAAATGTGCATTTTGAATACACAAGCCACTGGGATAGAGAGGAATCCATTTTTCGTAGTGCACAAAATATAACAGCCTTAAGAAGAAGGTTTAAAAAGAAAATCACCACCAAAGGCGGGAAAGAACAGGATGAGCAAGAAAAGGTAGAGGAGGAAGAAACTAGAAAAAGAAATGAAGATGCTAGGAGACTATCACAGGAAGCTGAAAGTTGGCTCAAAGGTGAGGAGGAAGAAAAGAGAAGAGCTGAACAAGAAGCAACTAGAAAAGCATAAGAGGCTTCCAGGAGTGAAGACGAGTAAAAGAAAAGAAAGATGGATGAGGAACTAAAGAAGCAGGAAGCAGAAAGGTTAAAACTGACAGGACCAGTGACAAAGCAATCAACATTTGATCCTGTAGATAGTCAGGCTCAAGACTTGGGTAATCTTGATATTCAAGATCCTGAGGCAGCTGCTGGCAGCACAACAGTATAGGCTATGGTACCCACCCTTAGGACAATCCCTTTTGAGTAGAAGAAATGGGAGGAGGTACCAAATTTCAACAATATCTTTTATGATAGGGAAAGGAAAAGAATAGTGAAAAGGACTGAGAGAAAGGTCGATACTAGGGGGTAGTCGAGTAAAATGATAAATGATCCAACTGTAGTATATGGGATAGACAAGGACCCCGGATTCACCATCAGAGCTGGGGGTGCATTGATCCATGCTTCTGAGGACAATGTAGATCGAATAATGACTGATCTTGAACAATCAAATAAATCTACTTCCCAGCTAAAAGATACCCTGAGAAGAGAGATATAGGAAAATAATAGATTGAAAAGAAAGTTTGAAGACATACAACAGGAAATAAAGTCTTCAAAAGTTGAGCTCTAGTTCCTCCAATTAGAGAAGAGATCTATGGAGGCTGCCCAAGGAATTCTGGAGAAAGTGCAAAGTGAATGTCAAGAGTTGAAGACAGAAAGGGAGTAGCTACTAGGAAAGATAGGGGAATTGGAGCTACAGAAGGCTACTTTGGAGGAATCTGAAAGGAAATATCAATGGAATATTGCAGAGCTAAGATAATAGGTTGCCTCATTAACAATAGCTCTAGAAGAGGCCAGGGAACAACAAGCCAATCTCTAACCTTTCCAGGAGCATGTTCTCACACAGCGGAGCAAGATACACCAGCTGCAAGTAGCCATAGAGGAAGAAAGGTGCAATATCTTACAGGTAGAAAATCAGCTAGAAGAGATTTTGGAAACCTCTTCATATTTTGTAGACATATCATAGGACATCTTAGAAATCCTGACAAGAAGTATGGCGAGATTGGAAACGAATGAAGAAATTCCTGTAGAGTTACCATCAAAAGATCAACAAGCCCTGAGGCAAGAATATGAGTTACTGGATTTTTCCATAAACACAACAAAAGAATTCAAGAAGGCTCTCAAGAAGACTGTTACCACCTAAGTTGTACTTAGTGGTTTTTATCAAGTGAGCCTGGTGAACCGGATAGGGTTAACTTGTTCGGACTTGAAAGAGACCTTTGGAAGTACTTCTAGGAAGTGCTTGTTGTATCATATCACATGTTCATACCCCATGGGGGAATTGTAATAAATGTTCTAGCATGATAGTGTTTGTAAAAGAATCGGTCTCTTAGACTTCATTTGTCAATCCAATCAGCCCAGGGTGTTTTTTTCCCTTGGTTATTATTGGTTGTTGAATAAAAGACTGATAATTTCTCAGTTTTTCACTCCATACCTCCAAAGTTGGGGTGGTCGGCTTGGCATTTGTGCCTATTCAGGTTATTAGAGTCTATGTGTCAATGTGTAAGCATGCTAGACATCATTTTTGAGTCATATGAACATGTCTAAGTACCCCTAGGTGTTTTTCATTTTTTTCAATTTTTCAGTTTTTTCAGTGCTTTTTATTAAATTTTAATTTTTCCAAAACTTAGGCTATTTTTTAATAGTTTAATTGGAAAAATTGAGTCTGTAATAAAAGTGGGCCAAATAATAAGTTTCAGTCATGTAGGTGCTCATTTTAAAGCTAAGAGCACCATGTAAACCCATGGACCCACTTTTTCCTAAGTTTTGAGTGATCTACCATCACTCAGGTTAGAAAGCCCCAAAAATCAATTATTGATTATTTTAATTAATAAATTGATGAATAATGGAGCAAATCCAAAATCAATAACTCAATGGATTCTCA